>JAQQSW010011614.1:0-12716 GCA_028646575.1 Pseudocheirus occidentalis | reverse complement strand
ATCCATCCATCCATCCATCCATCCATCCATCCATCCATCCACCCACCCACCCACCCATCGATCCATCCATCCACCCACCCACCCATCGATCCATCCATCCATCCATCCATCCACCCACCCACCCATCTATCCATCAATCCATCCATCCATCCACCTGTCCATCCATCTGTCCATCTGTCCGTCCACCCGTCCATCCATCCATCCATCCACCCATCCACCCATCCATCCAACCATCCATCCTTCCGTCCATCCACCTGTCTATCTATCCGTCCATCCATCCACCTGTCCATCCACCCACCCACCCACCCACCCACCCATCCATCCATCCATCCATCTCCTCTTCACTCATACAGCCCCTGCCCTCCCCCCACACGTGGGCGCTCTTCCTCAGACTTCTTCAGGCATCTCCTGAGTGGTCTCCCTGCCCCACATCTCTCACTCACAGATCTGCCCAGCTCAGAACCTCCAGGGGCTCCCTCTTCCCTCCAGTATAAGCAAAGCTGCTCTCTTACATCCCTGCCCAGTCCGGCTCCCAGCCCACTCCCCTCTCCAGGTTTGCGTCCTGGTCCACCTTCCAGCCACACTGCCCTGTTGGCTTTGCTCTGAGCCTGGCAAGTGTCCCAGCTCCTGCCCTCGCCCCTTTGCACAGACTGTGTCCCGTTCCCAGCATTCATTTTGTCCTTACGAACGGCAGACGTTCATATGGAGCCTGCTATGTGCCGGGCACTGTGAAATATCATCTTCCTTGATCTTCACAATGACCTTGGGAGGCTGGTGCCACTGTTACCCCCATTTTACAGATGAGGACTCTGAGGCAGAAAGAGGTCACACAGCAGGTAAGTGTCGGAAGTTAGCTTTGACCTCAAGAAGATGAGTCTTCTTGGCTGCAGATGCAGCCGGCGCTCTTACCTCCCCAGCACCACCTCGCTACCTGTATGGTTACTACTATGCAGTATTTTGTCAGATCCTATGAAGAGGGTTAGCATCCCTGGCATGGTGATCATTGTGCAGTTGAGCACACTGAGGCTCTGAGAGACGAGATGGCCTCCTGGCACTCACATGCACTGGTCAGAGCCAGGGTTCAGAGCAGGGGCCGAGAGCGTGGTTTGCCCTGCCAGGTGGCCTCCTTGGCCTTTTCCTGCCATACTCCTTTGAAAGGCCAGCACAGTCCAGCCCAGCCCAGAGGGTCTCTCTGGAGCCCCTGCTGGTACCAGGCTTTGCCTCTAGGCCTCTAGGGCTGAGGGACGTGGTGGAAGGGCCAGCCCTGCTGAGGAGGGGCCGGCTCGTACTTTCTGCTTGTGTCTTCTGGGCTGGGCTCCCAATGGGTGCCTGAGTGCTGGTTGATTGGAGGTTGGATGACATGAGCAGGGTTGGCAAACCCGGCCCTGAGCCTCTGACTTTCTTGGAGGAGCAAGATTCAGTCTCATCCCTGGAGTTTCATCCCTTCTGGACACCCTGGTTTGAGTCTCACTGTTCCCTAAATTTATGTCAGCATCTTGTCTAGAGGGAAAAGTTATCAGCTTGGGAGTGACCAGGCCAGACACTGGCCCGAGGGGACCCTGCCGGACAACCTGGGATGGGGCTGGCTCTCCCTTTCAGTGACTTCATCCATCCTTCCACCAGAGCTCAGGCAGGACCTCCAGAAACAGTGAGGGGTGCTGGGTGTTGGCATTTAAGGTGTGGTGGTGAGCTGTTGGGGGAGGCAATTTGGGGAGGGGAAGGCCAGGGCACAGGATGGGGTTCAGATGGGTCCTACTCTAGGGGGCATGGGCTCAATTCTGTCTCTGCTGTCTGTGTGACCCTGGATGAATCCCTTCACCTCCCTGTGCTTCTTCAGTCTCCTCTTTAAAATGATGAGCGGTGATCATTTAGAGATAGTCTTTAAGGCCTCTTTCATCTGCAATAGTCTTTAAGGCCTCTTTCATCTGCAAATTCTGTGATCTTTGATTTGGAGCCAGAAGGTCTGGGTTTGAATCTTGGCTTGGCCACACCCTTTATTAGCTTGGTCCCTTGAGTTGGGCCAATCTCGTCACTCCCTGGAGCCTCAGATTATAACCTTTATCCAAAAAGAGAAAAGGGGGGAGGGAGAGAGAGAGGGAGAGCATTAGTTCATGGCTTACTTTGAGGCTCTCTGGGCCTCAGTTTTCCTATCAGTGAGTTGGGAGGTGCAAACATTTTCCATCCTCACCCAGGTTTTGGGGGAACTGCCACATGCTATTTTGCACCAGCCTTCAGCTTCCCTAAGGACAGGGGAGCCCCAGAAAGCCGAGATTGTGTTGTGAACAGTAGTGCTCCTTCTTTGGGGTCAGGTCAGTAACAAGCCTTCTTGTCCTTCCAGACCCGGTGCCCACCTACAAAGACTGGCGCAATGAAGCAGACAATGGCTCCGAGGACCCGCCGCCCATTGGGACCAGCCGCCTGCTGCGTCACATCACGGATGGAGACCGCCCCCTCCTGTCGCCACGTTGCTCCCTCTTTAGCCAAAGCCAGAGATTTAATTTAGACCCTGAATCTGCCCCTTCTCCACCCAGCGCTCAGCAGTTCATGATGTAAGGAGACACCGTCCAGCCCCGACTTGTTCTTCTCTTTTCTTCACGTGCCGTGTTCATCATCTGGTGTTTGTTTTTTTGAACATGTTTCCTCCCCGCTGTGACATATCATGGGTTTGCTATGATTGGGAGGGATGGGAGCGGGCAAGTTACTTTTAAGTGTTTGGCTTGAACAGCAGGAGGTGCTTTGAAATGTTTTGAGGGGAGTTCATTGATCTTTTAGAAAAATAATGTTCTGCTTTGTTTTGATGCAGTAGACCCTTCCCCACAAACTCCCAGACAGCCCCCTGCATGGGCTCAGGCAGAAAGGGTGGAGGTGTCTGTCTCTGTGGGCAGTGTGGCACTGACCTTGACCCATGTGTTTGAACAGAGGTGTGCGCCTCTGTTTGTCGCCCTGGGTTGGACTGGGTGCTTCACGTGCCTTCCTCCCTTTCCAGACCTTCATACTTGTGGGGAGCTCACTTCTGGAAGGATGGCTCAGGAGACCCCCTGCCCTGGTGGGGGTGGGGGCAGGTGTGCACTGCAGAACATTTCATCTGGAAAATTCCTCCTGAAATGACAGGTGCATCATTGGGAATGTAGAAGAGTGTAGACGTGTTGTATGGGGCCAGAGACAGCTGTCTGTCATGGAAAGAGATGATGTCAGAATGCTCGCTGGTCAGGGCTGCCCCTAAGACATCCTCAGCTCCTTGTGAATAGCCCATAATGGACCCACAGAATGGCCTTGAAAGTGTCACCATGTTGGGCCCTTCTCGCTTAGGAGCCTTGGTCTTCTGGTTGACCTTGCTTTCAGAGTCTGCTTTTGGAAAGCCTCCTTATCAGGTTCTGCCTCTGTCCCCCGTGCAGGCCCAGGAGTTCTTCAAGGTGCGAGGATGGGAAAGGGCCCCAGACGGTGACCCAGTTGACCAAGCACATCCAGAGCCTTAAGCGGAAGATCCGGAAATTTGAGGAGAAGTTTGAGCAAGAAAAGAAATACCGGGTAAGGATACATGGAGTAGGTGGTGTCCTGCATTTTCATGAAGGAAATACAAGATTGATGCTTGAATGGAACTTCCCTCATTATCAGCACTGGCTCCTATGTAATCCATCTACCTGTGGCGATTGGTCCTTGGTACTGGGAATAAGGCCATCTGATGACGCTCAGGGTGACTTTGGGAGATGGGGAGCCCTTGGGGACCATCCCAAGCGAACCTCATTTGAACAGAACTCGCCCTGAAGCGAGTGGCCCCTCGGTCTGGAGCCCGTCAGGGAGGGGAACGGGTGCCCTCTGAAGTGTCCATTCTGTTTGGGGACCACTCCCGCAGCCGGGCAGTTTACTAGTGGTTCAGGCCTGAATGCATTCTCTCTCATTTCCATGATTGTGCCTTGGGGGTGTCAGGGTCTCTGCTGGCAGGGTGGGGGCGCCTGGGGACCCCATCTTAGAATCATGCTTTTAGACAGTTGAAGGAAATGCACCGTTTTAGTTAGAAGTGAGTGAGAATAAGTGTGGGATTTCCCTCGGAGATTGGCAGGCTCAGACCGAGAACCCCCGCTTTCTGAGCTAATCAGTTGTCGCATGGTCACAGCACTCTAAGGCTTTAGTTGTTCAGGCATTTTAGTCTCTCTGACTCTTCCTGACCCATTTTGGGGTTTTCTTGGCCAAAATACTGCAGTATTTTGTCATTTTCATCTCAGATGAGGAAACAGGCAAACAGGGTGAAGTGACCTGCCCAGGGTCACACCACTGTCGAGCATTAGAGACCGGATTTGAACTCAGGGAGATCCACTGGACCACCGAGCTCTAAAGTATACAAAGCACCTTCCTCCTTGTCCCTATGGAAAGTAAATAGTGCCTGGTTATCCCTCTTTTACAAGTGAGGAAATCAGTCAATAAACATTTATTAAATGCCAGTTGTGTGCCAGGCCTGTGATAAGTGCTGGGGATACAAAAAAATGGAATTAAAAAAAGACAAAAGGTGGTCCTTGCTTTCAAGGAGCTTACAGTCTAATGAGGGAGGCAAGTTACACCTATGCACAAACAAGCTGTCTTTAGGGTAAATCAGGAAGACTAAGGGGGGAGGGGAAAGTGCCAGTGTTCAGAGGATTTGGGGAGGGCTTCTGGGAAAAGGTGGGATTTCATTTGGGATATCAAGGGAGCCAAGAGAGGTCAGTAGTGAGAGCAGAGGAGAGAGAGGGTTCTGGGACTGGGAGGCGGAGGGTTCTTGTTCATGGGGTGGCCGGGAGGCCAGTGTCACTGGATCCAAGGGGATCTGTTGGGGAGTCAGGTGTAAGAACACTGGAAAGGGATGGGGCTTTGAAGGCCAAACAGCATTTTGTATTTGGTCCTGGAGGTGATAGGAACCACTGGAGTGTGACATGATCAGACCTGAGCTTTAGAAAAATCCCTTTAGTGACTGAATGGAGAATGGGCTGGAGTGGGGAGAGCCCTGAGGCAGGCAGATCCCTAGTAGCGAGGGGATGGGGGCCTGCGCCAGGGTGGGGGCCATGGCAGAGGAGAGAAGGGAGCAGATGAGGGAGAGGGTACAGAGGTGAAATGACAGGTCTTGGTGCCATATTGGATATGAAGGAGTAATAGATTAGTGAGGGGTCCAGGATGGGTTCTGAGTTGTGAGCCTGGGGATCTGGGAGGACGGTGATCCCCTCCACAGTAATAGGGAAAGTGGGGGGGAGGGGTCAGGAGGAAAGGGGCTGTCAGGTTTAGACATGAAAGCACGAGGTGTTGAAGTGCTGACCATGTGCAGATTTCTGGGGAATATGACCAAAAGGCAGAGGGTCCCTCCCTTTAGGGAGCCCATACCCTCCTGGGGGGGAGGCTTTCCATGTTTGGGGGCATCACAGCTCTGTTGGAGGAGAACTCCATCCCTCATTTTACAGGGAAGGAAGCTGAGGCCCAGAGAGGCGATGTGCCTTTCCTGGGGCTGCACAACTCATAAGAGGTAGAGCCAGGATCCCAGCCCAGGTGTGCAAACTCTGGGCTGGGGCCTCTGCTGCAGCTGCCAGCTGCCAGAAGCCTGTAGCAGGCTTCTCCTGCTTTTCTCCCACACGAGTAACTGGTCCTTAGATGGTTTCCACCAGTCCAGCTTTGCCCCTGACTCCCTCTCTCTGTTATAGCCTTCTTATGGAGACAAGACTTCAAATCCTGAAGTCCTGAAGTGGATGAATGATTTGGCCAAAGGCCGGAAGCAGCTCCGAGGTAACCAGCAGGTGGGGACTCAGGCGGGGGCAGGGAGGGTCCTGGGCCCATCTGGAGGTTCCTGAAGGGTCCTGGTGAAGAGCCTTCACCTCGCCTTCTGCCTTTGCTTTGGGGAGGATGTGAAGGCATGTGTGGCACCAGTGAGGGCTCACCTAGCACCTGCCCTGCTTGGCAGAACCTGGGGTCTGAGCCTCTTGTCTGTGAGGGGCCCTGCTTCCCCATAAAGCCATTTCGGCAGCTGGCACAGTGACTGGGGAAGGGTCTTTGGAGAGCCGCCAATGACCAGCTGGGAGCTATGGGCTGATGTGTTTGTATTGGAAAAGCCACTTTGAAGGGCGTCCCTCTGGGTTGATAAAATTGGTCTTCCCCTGGACCTGGGTTTTGCCCTTTTTCTGGTATCCCCACCAATTAGCAGAGTAAGTAAACCCTTGTGGGACCTTCCTCTTCTTACTTTTTTCCTCCACAACATGACATTTTTCTTCAGCTTTTGGAGTCTCTGTTTAAAGGACTGTTAATCACACTGTGTTGAGCTAGAATTATCAAATGCAGCAGGTTGAGATAGTGACATTTCTCTGCAGGCTGGCATTTATGATGGAGGAATTTGGGGCATCCTTACAAGTGGTGAGGGAGGCATTTTGGGGAGCTTTGATATATGAAACTGCCATACCAGGACAGCCAAATACTGTCCAATTAATGGAACAAGCTGTCTCGGTCCTGGAGCAATGAGAAGGAAACGTGCCTTCCTCTTGCCATTGCTGGGGAAGGGTAGGAAGACTCTGGACATGGGGCGAGCCATAGAAGGGTAGGCTTGGCTTTGGCTTCAACTGTGATTCTTTGTAATAGGGAAGGGTTCAGTGGGTTGGAGATGACTTTGGAGTAAAAACAATGTGCACTAATCAAGTTTTTTTTTGTTTTATTTTAAAATCTTATTTAATATTTAATTTTTTCCCAATTACATGTAAAAACAATTTTAACATACTTTTTTCAAATTTTGAGTTCCAAATTCTCTCCTTCCCTTTCCCCTTCATTGAGAAGGCAAGCAGTTTGACATAGGTGATGCACATGTAGTCATGCAAAACACATTTCCTTGTATGTCATTCTGTGAAGGAAAACACAGACCAAAAAATCCCAAGAAAAATAAAGTGAAGAAATATATTGAACCTGCATCTTGGCTCTGCCAGTTCTTTCTCTGCTAATGGACAGCACCTTTCATCAGAAGCCCCACAGAACCAGAATTTTTTTTTTAATTTTAAAAGAAAATGCACATGATTGAAAAAAAATACAGTGTAATTATGACATTTCCTTAAATGGCATCCACTTAAATACTTAACCACTTTCCTTACTCTTCAGATTGTAATTAAGCAGCATGATGGGGGGGGGGGGGAAATTAATTGCTTGGAGGTCGATAGTCTTTTAGGGCATTCTGGGGTGCCAAGGGTCTGGTTCCAGACAGCCTGTTTACCAGGAATGGTATTTAAAGTCACATGGCAGGGCCATGACTTCCTGGCACAGTTCTTATGCCAGCAAAGCTCCTTTTGAGCATTCTTGGCCTTGGCCCAGCCCCTCTCTGCTGTCTTCTGGATTCTCTCCAGATATCTGCCTCCCCCAACCCCTGCAAAGTTTGCTAATAAATGTTACCCTTCCTAGGGGGACCTACATGTTTATGAAACCCCTCAAAGTCTTTAGAAGGATTGCCAAGCACCTTTGTAGGCAGTGAGGGAGATATTTGGGTTCAGGAAGCCTACATGGGCCTTTTCAGGCCCTACTCCTTAGGGGGCTGCCCACTCTGCTCTTCTTCCATGTTCAGGCCTGTCCAGTGTTGGGGGGCGGGTCTGACTGACTTGGAGCACTGGTTCTGTGATCACTTAAAAATCCTGAATGATGGTGTTCATTTGTGTTCATTAATGGTGTTTCCCACAGAACTAAAGCTAAAGCTCTCAGAACAGCAGGGGAGTGTGCCCAAAGCTGTGCCACACCAGACCCTGCATCAGGAGCCAACTGCCATTCCCAAAGAGATGGAGAAGCCAGAAGCTGCTGGAACCGAGCCAAATTCCTCTGGGGAAGAGATGTCAGATGCCCTGGTCAAGCAGCCCAAGGAGCAGAGAGAACTACTGACTTCCCAGGAAGATGCCAAGGTATCTCAGGAAGTGTCCTGAATGATGCCAGCTCCACCTCTCACTACACTCCAAGATTTATCAATCATTGGAGGTTGGGGAACATATGGAGGCTGGTACCTTGGGGGGTTCTGCATTCCAGTTAATAGGCTGCTTGGGCATCCCATCCCTCAGAGCCTGAGGATGCTAAAGGCTTATTTGTAAGCACGAATTGAACTGGAGTCCCTGGTGGCATTGGGGACATTTCTAGAAAGGCCGTCTCTCTGCAGTACTGTGAGGAGAGGCCGTCTGATTCCATCCCAGGATAAGTTGGGGGTGTGAAAGGAAGGGGCACAGGTGGCAATCCAGTTTTATTTCTTGGAAGGAAAAATGATGCTGCCAGATCCCTCACTGCTCACCCCCACCCCTCTGATCTGTCTCTTCTAACAGCGGTATCAGATTCAAATAGAAATAGATTCCTGTGGGCAGCATACTGACTTAGAAAACCACAAATTAACATTATCTGTGTTATGCTGTGTTTTCATTTATTTGGTTAAACTTTTCCCAATTATGTTCTGACCTGGTTTGCTTGGTAGTCAAGAGTTTGGCACCACTGATGTTTACTTTCCATCAGTTCTAGGGAGCCTAGCCCCAACTCAAGAAATGGAATTACTCGGTCTTTGGTGTTCCCTTCCCTTTTCTGTATTCTGCCCTCACATTGATTGCCCATGCCCTTCCCAGAAAGCCCAGTGCCATCATGATGCCCACTGCTGCCAAGGGCCCTCTCCAAGAGCCTTCATTTCTTCCCTATCTATTAACACAACAATTCAACTGTAAGGTCTCAAAACCATAGAACTTATGTGCTTAAAAATATCAGTACACAATAAGAAACAAGCTAGTATCTGTCAGTAAACCTGCCACTTGTTGTTCTGACGGCTCTCCTCAGGGCATTCTGCCAATCTCTTGCCAAAATTGTGAAGCCAGGACGGAAAACCACAATCCAGGTGTGGTCTGACCATAGGAGAGGGCAGTGGGATTCACCTCCTCAGCCCTAGCTCTTGGCACCATGTGCCACTGTCAGCTCCTCTCTGGCTGCTCTGTACCGGTGCTGTGGAGACAAACACCTCTTCAGTCCTATGTCCTCCATCTTGTACTTGTGAAGTGATTTTCTTGAGCTCAAGTATCAGACTTTATCTGATTATATTACATTATTACATTATATTACTATTACATTTCATCTTATTACGTTCTGCCCAGTCTTTATGGGATCATGCTAGCCTGTCAATGTCTTTTTAGGCCCTACCTCTGTCTCCCAGTGTGAGTTATCCCTCTACAGATTGGGAAAGCATGCCTTTCTTCCAGTCATTAATGGAAATATAAAATGGCACTGGCCTAAACACAGACCCTGGGGCATAAACCTTGGAGACCTCCTTTCAAGTTGATGTGCAACCATTATTGACCATTCTGTGAACCTACTTGTACTATTGACCAGCTGACCTTTGACCATCTTGTACCTGTACAGTATTCTCCTCATCTGCCTCTTTAGTGACCCTGTCCGAAAAAGAAATACACTTAATCAGCCAATCATTATTTATTAAGTGCCTTTATCTGCCGTGACCCATTCTTGGCAGAGTCTTGCTGGCTCTTTGGAATTCCAGCTTCCTTTTCTAGAGAGACACTAATCCTGTATTTAGCTGTAGAGCCTAAACTCTTGCTAGGAATCAGGGTCAAAGTCATTGGTCTCCAATTTACAGATTCTTCACCTTCTAAAAAACAAATGAGGAGAACATTTGTTTTAATCTTCAGGGGCTTTTCTTATTCTTGGTGACCTTTTAAATGTCCTTGTGACTAGAGATCCAGCGTCCAGTGTTGGAGGAACCTTCAAGATCATCTTGTCTAGGTCCATCCTTCTTCAGAGGAGGCCTCTGAGACCTTGGGGAGTTGGGTGGCTTGTCTAGGATCATGGAGTAAGTCTGAGAGCCAGGAGGACTCAGGGCTTCTGACTCCCAATCTTGCATCCTTTCCACTGTGCCAAGCGATTGTGGCTGGTCCTTGTCACTTGCCAGCTCGACCCAAGAGTGTGGTTCATGTCACGGGCAGCTTTCCTCCTCTTCTCCTGGGCTCTCACTCTGCATTCGCCTTTGTTGTCTTCTTATGTCCAGGCCAGAGGCACGGAGAACAGAAGGCACAGGCCCTGAGCAGCACTGCTGTCTTTGTGGCCAAGGCTCACTTTTGCATCTGTCCTTCACAGACATCCTTCCTTTCTTTGACTCACCCTCCTTTGCTGTCAGATTTCTCGGCTTATTTTGATCTTTAGCCCTCCTGATGCACAGTCTGAGACATGCTCTTGGGCTCATTCAGTTCCCTGTCCTTGTTTCCATCTTGTGTCTTGTTTCCTTTAAAAATCCAAGTTGGTTGGTGAGTCCCCTGTGCATCCACATTAGTCTCTGCACAGAGGACAGGGTGTGGAGAGCTGGCAAAGCCAAGTAAAGGGTCTTGGACTTTATGCGGGTAGGTTACAGGGAGGGTTCCCCCCACAGGGGTGTTGGCTGTGTGAAAGCTGTGTTTCAGTAAGCCCTACACAGAATGGGGCCAGCTAAAAGGTGGTTGCCGTGACCCAGATGTGGGATGATGAAGGCCTGGCTGAGGATGGTGGCTGTGGGGAGTGGAAGGGAAGATGTAGGCACAAGAGAAGGAGATGCCTTGGGGGAAAGATCAGTGGGATTTGATCCCTGGCTAGATCCTGCAGATGAAGTGGAGGAAGAGTTGATACAAAGACAGAGAAATGAGGTGGAGATTTGGGCTTTATTCCCACCGTCAGCTTCCTGCTTTTTCACACTTGTAGGACTTTAAAAGTTAAGATCTTCCATTTCTCTAAAACAGACAAGATCCCTTTTCAGCAGGTTGGCTCACAAGGACATTGGTGGGGGTTTTGTTCAGTACTTTTAAAAACTGCATGCTTCACTGTACTAATTAATTAGCAGCCTGCCAGGGTTCTGATCGTTGGCGTCAGAGTCCCAGGATTGTTTCAGCTTAGTCCAAACAATGCTTTTGTACAAGGGGGCCAGTAATTAATGTCTCGCTTTTCAGGTAATGAAACAAGACAAGAGCCTGATCAAGCCCCTTTATGACCGATACAGAATCATCAAGCAGCTTTTGTCCACGCCTTCCCTGATCCCCACCATTGTAAGTCTCAGGGCTCTTTAGGATTTCTGCTTGTGTAACAATCAGGAAGGTGGTGAGGGTGATCCAGGCCATGGCAGGATGAGTAGGCCCAGGGGCTGAGAGAGTAAATGTACCAGCTCCCTCTTGCCCCCTTGGCAGGGCTCTAGTCCTTGGGCACGTTCTGCACCAAGGATAGAGTACTTCTGTTTTAAGAATCATTTTTTACCTTCACTGTTAATATTTTGTGGGGAGAGAAGGAAACCTCAGATTTTTAGTTGGCATTGACTGCAAATGCTCCACCTCCAGCCAGGGGAAGTAGGTCCTTCCTATTCTGTGCATGTGGGTGAATTTATCTCTTTTAGAAAGAAAGGTGCAAGTATGTTGGGGGTTTTTTAAACATACACTGCTGATGTTTTGGCCATATCTGAGGGCGAAGGAGGAGCTTAGAAATTACCTCCTGGCCGCTTCGTTTAAACAGTAACTGATTCCATGTAGACGGCCGAGAACATGGTCTTTGATGGGCCACAGAGAAGCACTCAGGGCAGCACAGTTCAAAATGACAAAGACATATATACACCTAAACAAGAAATTTTAACTATTTGAATAGATGTTTGTCATCTTTGTATTTTCTTTAGTGTAAAGCACGTTGAGAGAGGGCTGGGGGGAGATGGTTTGGTGCTGCACTTGGAGTCAGGAAGACTCGAGTTAGAGGGGAGAGAGCCCTGGCTTTGGAGTTCAAAGAACTGGGTTCAGATCCTGCTTCTGTCATTTATCACCTGTGTGACTTAACCCCTCTGGGCCTGTAAAATAAGAGAGTTAGATCACATGGCCTCTGATGCCCCTTTCAGTAAATCTCATACCCTGTCACCTAGGCTCACGGCCCACCTCCTTCTGACTTGCTAGCTTTGTGCCTGTGGGAGCTTAATGAATGACTCTCGGGCTGTGCCCTAGGGCATATTCACTAGAGGTCATAGGGATGTTGTTGAAGCTTCTCACAAGACCTCTGTGACCTAGAACCTAGATATAAATTTGGGGCATGATTAGATATGAGTGCCCTGAGTTCATTCTGACCCTAATTTGAATCCTTGGCCATAACCGATGGGCCTCAGAGCCCTTGTATACAAGGGAGGGGGTAAGCCCAAAGAAGGGGAGGCTGGCTTGGCAGGCCTTGTGAGGAGGGGGCGCTTGGTTTTAGCAGTGCCGAAGAATAACCGAAGAATAATCAGCCTCTCTCCCCTCTCCTTGGATTACTTCTTTTGACTTTCTTCCATGTTAGGCCCCTCACCATCCTTTAAATAACTTAGCTACTCTCAAGAGAGATTTCCATTTTCTTAAATGATAACCTTTCAGGGATAGCCCCAATACTGTCTTCTTTCAAAGACGTTATTAGAGAGCTGGGAAGAAGCCCTTAGAAATGAGCTGGCAGAACCTCCTTACTTCACAGACAAAACTGATGAGCAGAGCAATCAGTCAGTCAGTCAACAGCCATTCATGTAACACCTGTGGGGTGTGATAGATACACAAACAAAATGAGATGACCGACACTACCCTGAAGGTATCGAGCCCCAGAGTCTGGGTCCAGCACACATCCTCTGCCTCCAGCAGGCGCTCCTATCCTCACTTTCACTGCCTCTCCAGGATTCTTAGTGTTTGCTAACTTTCTGCCCTCCCTCCCTCCCTCCCTTTCTTTCCTTCCTTCCTTCCTTCCTTCCTTCC
>JAQQSW010011613.1:0-12716 GCA_028646575.1 Pseudocheirus occidentalis | reverse complement strand
AAGTAGAAGCTAATGACTTTATGAGAAACCAAGATACTATTAAACTGTTACAAAAAAATGAAAAAAAAAATAGAATGTGTGCCCCTAAAGAAGAGAGACCATGCTTTTTACTTTCTTTGTCTCTTCTTAAGGCATAACTTAACATAAGGCCTGGCTTCTGGATCTTTGATCCATTTAATGCCATTTTGGCTAGAAGCTGGGGCAGCTAGGTAATTCAGTGGGCAGAGCACTGGGTTTGGAACCAGAAAAACTCATCTTCCTAAGTTCAAATCCGGCCTTAGACACTTACTAGGTGTGTGACTCTGGACGAGTCACTTCACTTTCCTCTTTGCCTCAGTTTCCTCATCTCAAAAAAGCCTAAGGGGCATCTAGGTGGCTCAGTGAATAGAGTACCGGCCCTAGAGTTGTGAGGACCTGAGTTCAAATCTGGCCTCACACATACTTAACTAGCCATTGTGACCTTGGGCAAGTCACTTAACCCCAATTGCCTTGCCTTCCCCCTCCCTGAAGGAAAGAGGAAGAAAAGAGGAAAGAAAGAAAGAAAGAAAGAAAGAAAGAAAGAAAGAAAGAAAGAAAGAAAGAAAGAAAGAAAGAAAGAAAGAAAGAAGGAGGAAAGAAAAAAGGAGGAAAGAAAGAAGGAAAGAAAGAAAGAAGGAAGGAAGGAAGGAAATGAGCCTGGAGAAGGAAATGGCAAATCACTCCAGTCTCTTTACAAAGAAAACCCCAAATGGGGTCAGTAAGAGTTAGACATGACTGAAAAACGATTTAACTATTACAGTCATAGATTTCTGGCTAGTCCTTCCTCTTCTGATCTTTTCTACAAACCAGTCTTCTTAATAAGGTGATTCTCTTGTGTCAATTGCATTAAGTCTGAAGTCTTCAGTCTGCCAGGCAAGGCTTCCTTTAGTTGGCTCCTTTTCTCTACCCCCAAATTTCCCACTAATTCCCCCAGTAGAACATTCTGCTCCAGTCAGACCAGTCTAGACTCAGTATCGTTCTGCCTTGGCTGATGATTTTATTGGGCCTACAGTGCCCTCTTCCCTATGCCAAGCCTGTCCTCCAGCTCAGTTGAAGATTAGTCTTTTCTAAGCAGACTTCCCTAACAGACCAAGCCTCAGCAACACTTCCCAGTTCTGAATCCCTAGGTGCTCCCACACCATCCATAATCTCACAGTCAAGCATATACACTCATATTGTCATAGGCTGTTGTTTTTATAAGGGAGGTGGAGAGTAAGGGAGGTTTGTGTGGAAAGTTAGTGGTGGTCTAGTGGAAAGACCACTAGATTTGAAGTCAAAATACATCAAGCCCTGACTGCTGCTCTGCTCTGTGTGTGAGCTAAGGAAGAGCACTTCACCAGCCCATCTATCAGTTGAGGGAGTTGACCTATCAGGGGTGGAGAACCTTCGGCCTCAAGGCCAAGTGAGACCCTCTAGGTCCTCAAGGGTGGCTTTTTGATAGAATCCAAACTTCACAGAACACTGCAGCTTCCCCACCCGTGGCCTAGATGATACAAGGACCTAAGGGCCCCTTCTGGAACTAAATCCTATGATCATCTGTTATTTTCTCATCTAGACTTGCTATTTTTTCTAGGGCAATGAATCAACAAAGCAATTATTAAATGCCTACTATATTGCAGACACTGGGAATGCAAAGAAGAATCTGTTGTTGAGTCTTATCTGACTCTTCATGACCTTGTGAACCATACTGTCCATGGGGTTTTCTTGGCAAAGGTACTGAAATGAGTTACCATTTCCTTCTCCAGAGAATTAAGGCCAACAGAAGTTAAGTGACTTGCCCAGGGTCATACCACTAGTAAGTGTCTGAGGTCAAATTTGAACCCGAATCTTTCTGACTTTGGGGGGCCTAACACTCTATCAATAATAACATCAACAAAAATAAGACAGTGCCTGCCCTCAGGAGTTTACATTCTATTGAGGGAAGCAACAGGTAGCTAAATAAGTATATTTAGGTGCAGTGTTGGGGAACTGATCCAGATACTTCTTATTAAATTATCTCTACTATTAGAGCACTGGACCTGAAGTCAGGAAAACCTTAGTTCAAATTCAGCCTCAGACCGAGATCCTGGGCAAGTCATTTAACCCCTGTCTCAGTTTTACCATCTATAAAATGGGGATAATAATAGCTCTTCCCTTCTGGAGTTGCCGTGAGAATCAAATGAGAAAATGGTTGTAAAGTACTTTGCAGAATTTAATGGTAGTTATCATTATTGATATTAATGTAATTATTGATGGACTCTCAGAAGGGACAGATAAAAGAAACAACAAACTGTTCATTTCTTGAATGAAGGTCAAAGAAAGGCTTTCTCTTTGCTGCTCCATGATGAGTATAGAGAGGACAGTTAGCCATTGAGTCTAACTAACATTGAGTCTATCTAAAGGATAAGTACCCTCCTCCACTATAAAAGAAAGGGGTAGGGGGCATAGCTATGTGGTGCAGCGGATAGAGCACCAGCCCTGGAGTCAGGAGTTCAAATCCGGCCTCAGACAGTGACTAGACACTTATTAGCTATAGGGCGAGTCACTTCATTCCTATGGCCTCACAAAAACAAAAGCCCTGAGACAACTGGAGCAGGTGCTTAGGAGGATGCCCCCATCAGGAAGCCACAGGGAAGGGACAGATGTTGGCCTT
Source organism: Pseudocheirus occidentalis (assembly GCA_028646575.1). Classification (NCBI taxonomy): domain Eukaryota; kingdom Metazoa; phylum Chordata; class Mammalia; order Diprotodontia; family Pseudocheiridae; genus Pseudocheirus; species Pseudocheirus occidentalis. Next base: position 10,066 of record JAQQSW010011613.1, on the reverse strand, counting down.
ATGCTCTACAGGCAGTCACCATAACTTCTGAGGGCCCAGAGAAGACAGGGTGTGCTCAGGGCCCAGCCTTGGAGCAGACAGAAGGAAAGCTCCTTGGGGTTTCCTTCTTTTGTAGCTCAGTCAGCCTTTACTCAGCCCCTACTCTGAGTCTGGCCCTGTGAGCCCTGGGAATATAATGAAAAGCAAAAGGCAGTGGCTGGCAGCCAGGACTTCGCCCTGCTTCCCTAGAGCCTCTAATTCTTCATCTATAAAATGAGAAGGTTGAATCCAACAGCCCCTAGGCCCCTTTCTGTTTTAAATCTATTATCAGCTGATCTCCAATGGATAAGAGTCAAAGAAAATCCCAAACCAGGACTTACTACTTTGTAAGTTCATGGAGTGGCTCAGGGAACCTAACCTACCCCAATTAACCAGCCTTCTATACCTGCAAAGGTGGGATAGAGGATCCCTGAGGCCCCTTTCATCTCTAACAATCTGTGATTCTATGATCAGTGAGCCTCCTCTGAATCATTCTACTTTCAAAAGTAATTGGGGAGCAGAGGAGGGAAGCTAGATGTGTGACTCTGGACAAGTGTCACAGTGAATAGTGCACCAGCCTTGGAGTCAGGAGGACCTCAGTTCAAATCCAGCCTCAAACACTTAACACTTACTAACTGTGTAACCTTGGGCAAGTTGCTTAACTCCAATTGCCCTGCTTTCCCCCCTCCAAAAGACAAAAAAAAATAATTGGGGAGCTTCAATAAGTCCACAATGTGGGTAGTTTGTGAGGGGAAATACATAACAACCTCTAGTCCAAGGGATTTTAACCTTTTACATGTCATGGGAGTCACTGACAATCCAGTGATAACTGTGACCACCTCAGAATAATGTTTTTAAATGCATAAAATAAAATACATAGGATTAAAAAGGAAACTAATTATATTGAAATACAGTTATCAAAGGGCAACTAGGTCATACAGTAGACAGAGCAAAGGTTTGGAGTCAGGAAGACTCATCTTTCTGGTTTCAGACACTTACCAGCTGTGTGCCCTGGACAAGTCACTTAACCTTGTTTGCCTCAGTTTCCTCATCTGTAAATAAACTGGAGAAGTAAAGAAAAAAAGAAGAAAAATCATTCTAGTATCTTTGCCAAGAAAACACCAAATGGGGTCATAAGGGTTTTACATGATTGAAATACAACCGCAGTGAATGAAAAGTCCAAGAGACATAATTTCTGGGTAATTAAAGACCACTTTATTAATTATGGTAGCAAATAATTAATAAAAGAAGTCAGTGGCACTCTCCGAAGTCAAAGTGCAGTACTAATATGCCCTTGGAAGAGTAGGTATTCCTGACAGGTAGAAATCAGCTCTGGCTAACAATTAATGAGAGAATGAATATTATAATGAGAGGTGGACTTATTCTAATGAGGAACTTGGTACATGACTCTGATCATGTCATTCATGGAAAAAGAGAGGCTTGGGGGTGGCTAGGTGACTCTGTGAATAGAGCACTGACCCTGGAGTTAGGAGGACCTGAGTTCAAATCTGGCCTCAGACACTTAACACTTAACTAGCTGTGTGACTTTGGGCAAGTCACTTAACCCCAATTGCCCTGCCTTCCCCCCTCCAAAAAGCAAAAAAAAAAGAAAAAGAGAGACTCATCTCAAGGCAGACTCCTCTATACAAAAGAATCTATCCTCTATCCAGTCAGTGAACAATGAACAATGGTGGGATAAGAATTCCACCTACGTAAGATGATCTGGGTGGGGTAAATTTTTGGACAAGGTCAAAAATGTCCTTGAGAGCCTGGGCTTTGAATATAGAAATGGAAAGGAAAAAACTGTGGATCCTCAATATTATTAATATAAGAGAAATATAATCATTTATCTCACAACTGAACAACAAATAATTATCAAAATATTTTAAAAACAAGTTCATAACCCTAAATTAAGAACCCTTGCTCTTTTAACACTCTGCAGATCCCAGGAATTGATGTAAGTCTTTCATGCTGGTCAATGCTCCCTAACTTGAGATGACATCCACCTTCCTTCCACTGAACTCTCTTAACTCCTGTTTTCAAAATATCAGCCACAAATAAAATTTATGAAGTACCTACTATGTGCTAGGCAATGTGTTAAGACCTGGATATATAAAGAAAGACAACAAATAGTCACTTGGTTTTGAGCCTAGGTGACTGGGAGAATGGTGGTACCCTCAGCAGTAATAGGGAAATTAGGAAGAAGGGAGGATTTGTGTGGGGAAGGAGAAGATAATGGGTTCAGTTTTGGATGTGATGAGTTTCAGATATAAACAAGGCATGCAATTTGAGATGTCTAAAAGGTAGTTAGATATTTGATACTGGAGGTTAGGAGAGAGGTTAGGGCCAGACAAATACATCCTGAGAGCTGTCTTCATAGAGATATAAATAGAAATATGATTTTTTAAAATAATTGTTATGATACGTGTAATAGATGTACTAATAGATTAGATTTTTCAGAATTGCCTATATATAAAATTGCCCAATTTTAAAAAATTGCTTTCTTTTATTAGATTTTGTATCTCCTTTTTCATTTGGTCCATTTTACATTTAAAGGAGTTCTTCTCTTCAGTGAGTTTTTGTGCCTCCCTTTCTATTTAGCCAATTCTACTTTTTAAGGACTTGTTTTCTACAATCAGTTTTTGTCCTTCCTTTTTCAAACTATTGACTCTCTCTTACATGGCTCTCATTTCTTTTCCCAATTTTTCTTCTACCTCTCTTATTTAACTTTTAAAATACCTCTTGAGCTCTTCCAATAAGCCTTTTTGGACTTGTGACCAGTTTATACTCACCTTTGAAGTTTCAGATGTGATTATATTAGCAATGTTGTCCTCGTCTGAATTTGTGCCTTGATCTTCCTTGTCCCCTTAATAAAAACATATGATCATTCTCCTTTTCTTCTTTTCCCTCGTGTTGTTTGCCTAATTCCTGACTTTTAGAGTTGAGCTCTCCTACTGAAACACAGGGGGCACTGACCCAAGCTTCTTGTGGTAGGAGCCAGGACCAGGTCAATGGTTTTGTGTGCTGGGGCCTCAGGTGTTGGAGGCTATAGGGGTCTGGCAGTTTACCTGGTGCTAAGTTAAGGTCAGCAACACTGATGCTTTCAGGGTGGGGGTGGGGAGTTTGACCCCTGGGGGACACCTTCTCACTCAGGCCTTGCACTCCAATGTTTGGCTGCTGAAGGATTCTGCCAACCTGGAGCTATACCTCCTGGAGTTGTGCTTCCTAGAGTTTGTAACGGAAAGCAAACAAGTACTTAGTACCTTGTTTCGGTTGAACCTTGCCCTTGATTATATCAAGTCTTTGTTAAGAAACAGAACTTGTGAAACCCACAGTGGGAGGAACTTGCTGATGCAACAGGAAGGAGAAGAACAGGGAGGAACTAACAACCATGTATAAGGAGAAGCCCAAGCTGGGAAAGAGCAGGACTGAGAAGGGGAATGGTTGTGGAGGCTGGCACTTCATTTGCCTGTTTTGTCTGGGTTGATTTTTGTTTGTGATACTTTGAGCAGAAACCCTGGGATCTTACTGGAAGCCCCGAAAGATGATTTTTTTCATTGTCTGTTTACAGAAGTCCTGGAGGAGGAATTTGGAGGTCCTGGGACTAAACATCATTTATGTTGAGTTCTCAGACCTTGTTTGGGAGTCTGTTTGATTTCACAGGCAGAAAGTGAATTGATATCGGTGCTGGCAATGTGCATGAATGTTGTTTTGGCTCTGTTAAGCTTTGTCTTTCCAGAAACAGAAACTGTGAAGGACTTAAGGTGTACTGGACACTGTGAGCTTCTATATGGAACAGGAACTGAATGTTGAACTGGACAAGGATCTGGACAAGTAGCTGAGAGCTGCCTACCTTTCAATACAGATGACAGTTGGGTAAATTCAGGCAAAAGCTGGAACCATGGAAGAGGAACGCTGGAATCTGAGAGCCAGCCTCAAGTTAAGATGAAAAGACTTCTCCTTGAGTACTTAATACTGACTGAGAAGATCATGATTTACTGTGTCCTAGGGGTGGGAGAACTTTTTACTCTATACCTTGTACCTCTTAAGGATAATTGAGTTAAGGATGATTGCAAACTAATCTCCAATCAAGAAGAAAAAAGACTTTGACTGAGAGATTAAGACAATGTGACTTAGGAGTGGAGAATTTTGACCTTTGCACTTTGTGTCCCTTAAGGAGGATTGCTCCTTAAGGATGATTGAGTTAAGGACTTACTGGATGACATCTTTTGTTTAAAACTATGTGGCCACTTTGGTGAAAGCTATGTGGCCACTTTAGTGATAAACTGTTATGTTATAACATTGTGATTGTTGTACTTTTGTTTCTGTGAATGTTTGCTTTAATTTACTGCTGAATAAATAGAAAGTTCACTATACTCTGTGGTCAGAACATTAAAAGATGTTCACAGCAGCAGTCCTTTGGAAAACTGCTCGTGCTTGTCTTTACAGAGTTGTGTTGAAGCATCAGGAGATTTGGCTGCTGGAGAACAGTAGCACACTTGGTGGTTTTCCTTGCTGGTGTCTACAAGTTCCTCTGCCTGTGCTGAGGTTGTATAAAAGTGGGGGATGGGAAAGAGGAGGGGTCCTGGTATTGGCACTTGCCTGCTCCACCACCAGGGCTCAGGATCTTCCCCTGGTTTGCTGAGGTGGGAATTGCTGCTGGCTTGCTGAGATGCCTCCCATCCTGTTCTGCTCCCCAAGCCCCAAGAATGGGCTTTCCCACTAATACCCCCAAGCTTCCTGGGCTGCTAGACTGCTGCACTCCATCCTTCTGCTGGCTCAGCTGTTTCAGGGTTTTCCTGGGGGATATTTTCTGCACTTTCAGAGGCCAATAAGGGAAGGCGAGAGTTACTTACATCTTACTTTGCCATCTTGGCTCCCAGAAATGGAACCAAAAGCTATGATCAAAAAAAAAGAATCTTGATACAATAATACAAGAAATAATTGAAGAAAATTGTCCTGAAGCTTTATAACAAGAGGGAAAGTAGAAATAGAAAAAAATTATCAATCACAACTTAAAAGAGATCCTGCAAGGAAGAAACACAGGAAAATTATAGTCAATCTAAAACTCTCAATTCAAGGATAAAATATTACATGAAACAATTTATGTATGGTGGTGCCACAATTAAAATAACACAAGACCTAGCAGAGGCAACATTAACATTGCAGGTTGTGGAGCACTATGTGTCAAAGAGAAAAAGACCTGGGATTCCCACTGAAAATATCATATTCAGCAAAGCTAAGCATAATTCTGAATTTTTAAAAATGGATATTCAATGAATTGTTGGACTTTCAGGATTTTGTTTAAAAAACCAACTGAATTTAATAAAAGATTTGACATAGAAGAACCAAGAGAAACATAAGATACCTACCAAATTACAAGGGACTCAATGAAGACAGACTGTTTACCTTCTGTGTATGTAAAATATAAAGTGTATTTCTAGGATTGTTATTAGTAATTGGGTAGTTCAGGAGAAAGATTGAGGTAGACTTGAGCATGACATGACTTCAAAAAATAAAACTGTTAAGGAACAAGTAAAAAGAATAATTATCTTATACAAATAAGGTATGAGAGGAAGAATCAACACAGAGGAATTAAGTGGGGAGGAAGGCTGTTAGTTCTGGACATTTGCTTTCATTGGGAATGTGTTTAAAAGAAAACAATACATACACATTTAGAAGAGTATAAAAGTCTTCTAAATTTAGAAAGAAACAAAACATTAAGGGGATAGGGAGGGGGGAGAGGATAAGAGAGGGATCATTGGGGAGGTGTAGTTTAAATAATAGAAGGGCAATAGCAAGTAGAAGTAAAGTAAAGGAGGAGGGATAGGAAATAAGAGATATGTACAAACATTAAAACAAAGATTAGGAGTAGACTCATTTAAGGAAAGTTTATGTTTATATATGTGTGCATGTATGTGCATATATGTTTATGTATATGTATGTATCAATATCTATATATAAATATATCCATACTTAATTGTAGCCTAAAGGGGGAAGGAAAGGGGGAAAAAAGAACAAAGTAAAAAGTGTACAGCAGAGAACAAAAGAAAAACTACATGAAAACAAAGAAAATATGGACAATTTTCAATATGACACATAGTAGTTAACATATAGACTTTCTTGAAAAAGAAATTTATTATTATGTATTTTGATTTCTTTCTTATGTTCTGCTATGCACACATGTTGTTTCTTATTTTATATTTAAGTTTATATTTCTTTTCCTTTTCTTATTATGTATTTAAGTTGTAGTATTCAAGTCTAAAATTTAAAAAGATAAAACAATAAAATTCTGTTAACAGAGATGATGATCAAAACGATGACAGCTGATGAGATCACCAAGTGAAATAGTACAGAGAAAAAAGAGAGCCTAAAACTGGACCTTTACTGTGAGTGAGTGTGAGCGGGTTCAAGACCCAGCAAAGGAGACTGAAAAGAACCAGTCAGATGCATAATAGGATCAGGAGAAAGCAGTAGCATGAAAGTCTAGAAAGAAGAGCAGATAAGAGGAGAGGGTAATCAATAGTGTCAAAGGTTATGGAGAGGTCATATACTAGGACTGAGAAAAGGCCATTAGATTCTGTAATTAAGAGACTGATAGAGAGCTGTTCCAGTCAAATGATAAAAGTAGGAAGCAAGACTGCAAGGAGTTAAGAAGAGAGTGGAAAGGAGGTTGGAGTTACCTATTGTAAATGGCCCACTCAAGGAGTTTAGCCAAAAAAAAGAAAAAGCTGCATTAGCTAACAGGGATAGACAGATCAAGTGAGGGTTTTTTGAGGATGGGATGGGGATGGGAAGATATGGGCATGCTTATAGGCAATAAAGAAGCAACCAGGGGGGCGGCTAGGTGGCGCAGTGAATAGAGCACCGGCCCTGGAGTCAGGAGTACCTGAGTTCAAATCCGGCCTCAGACACTTAACACAAAAAACTAGCCGTGTGACCTTGGGCAAGTCACTTAACCCCAACTGCCCTCCAAAAAGCAAAAAAAAAAAAAAAAGAAGCAACCAGTAGAAGGGGAACAATTAGAGATTAATGAGAGAAGGGGAGTGATCTGTTGGAAAAGATGGGATACCTTAGCAAGGAGAAGGGCCATCTCAATATGCAAAATATGGGTAAAGGAGGAATTAGTAGCAGAAGGCATTTGAGTGATATGAGATAAGGAACACAGGGGAAGAGGAAGTTCTCAGTAAATGATCTCAATTTTTTTCAGTGAAACACAAGTTCTTGCTTAAGGGATGTGGGGCACAGAGGGGAGAGGGTTGCTATGGAAGATTTGAGGAAAGATGAAAAAATTTAGAAAAGGCTTTGTAGTGAATGGGTTAGTAACCTGATTAGAGAGATGTAAAAAAAGGCTTTCCTTGCTGTGATAAGAATTGAGATTATGTGATATAAATGGTAGTGGACCTGGTCAGCAGAGTTTTGTAATTTCTTCCAGTTTCTTATGTGACTTAGAGCAAAGGCAATAGATGGTAGTCGTAATTAAAGGTCTGGGTTTGGAAGGGCAAGATCTTCTAAAGCAGTGGTTCTCAACCTTCCTAATGTCACAACCCTTTAATACAGTTCCTCATGTTGTGGTGACCCCCAACCATCAAATTATTTTCGTTGCTACTTCATAACTCTAATTTTGCTACTGTTATGAATCATAATGTAAATATCTGATATGCAGGATGTATGTTCATTGTTACAAATTGAACATAACCCACAGGTTGAGAACCGCTGTTCTAAAGGACAAAGGAGCAAGGGATTCAAGAGAAGAGAGCAGCAAAGGGTTGAACTGATTCATCAAGGGGTCAAGATGTAGCTAGTTCAGGGCTGCTGGCCTAGAAAAGAAAAGAAAAGGATTGAGTGATTAGAGGTTACTGTGAGGGAAAAGAATAGGATTTTGAATTACAAGGCAGAGGAAGAGGTGGAATGATAGCTTATAATCAGATATAGGAATGGATGTGGAATATTTGTGGGTGATGACAAAATCAAAGATATGACCACCTCTGTGCATCTGTGGTAGACTGGAGAAGTAGGTCATGGGAAATGAGTAAGTTGAGAAATTGGGAGTTAAGGTATTTGAGGAACTGTCAATATGTGTGTTGAAGTCCCCTAACATGAGAGGAGAACTTGGAGATGAAAGAAAAACTGTGAACCAGGCACTGAACTCATTGAGGAAGGAAGGATAGTGTTCTAGAGGTTTATACACAATAGCTAACAAAACTTGATTGGCTGTTAAATATGTATTGAATGAACTTCAAAGGAAGAGAAGTTACAGAATGATTGTGGGAGAGAGAGCCTAAAATTGGTGATGAGGAACAGAGTAATCCAACTAACTACTTGAAATAATTACCAACTTTAGCAAAGGTACAGCATATAAAATAAAAACATATAATAATCAGCATTTCTATATATTACCAATAAAGCTCAGAAAGAAGAGATTGAAAGAGAAATTTCATTTAAAATAACTGTAGACCATTTAAAATATTGGGGAGTCCACTTGCCAAGACAAACACAGAAACTCTATATACTCAATTACAAAACACATTTCATACAAATAAAGTCAGATCTAAACAACTGAAAAAAATTAATTGCTCATGGGTAGGCCAAGCTAATAGAATAAAAATGACAATTCTAGCCAAATTAATTTACCTAATCTGTGATATACCAATTAAACCACCAAAAATTATTTCATAGAACTAGAAAAATAATAACAAAGAAGAACAAAAGGTCAAGAATATCAAGGAAATTAATGAAAAAATGCAAAGGAAGGAAGGTGCCCTAGCCATGCTAATGTAAAACTATATTATAAAGCAGCAATCATCAAAACTATTTGGTACTGGATAAGAAATAGAGCAGTGGATCAGTGGAAATAGAGCAGTGGATCATTGGAATAGGTTAAGTACATAAGACACAGTAGTAAACTATAATAGTAATTTACTGTTTGACAAACCCAAAGACTACAGCTTCTGTGATAAGAACTCACTTTTTGACAAAAACTGCTGGGAAAATTGGAAGGCAATTAGGCAGAAACTAGGCTTGATAGAACAACATCTCCCACCAGATACCAAGATAAAGTCATAATCGGTGGATGATTTAGATATAAAGGGTCAATGTTTTGAGTCACTGAACAATAATGTTATGCTAAGATACAATCGCCTAACTTTATAGCATCAGTGCATCACTTAATTTCAAAGCCCATTGATAAAATCGTGAATATACAATGTTACTTGTATGCATTGTATGTTTTCATATAAGGAATAAAATTGAAGATAATAAATTACATACCTAAAACAACATGATATTGGGGAATAAATTTTCTTATATAATAAGTTATCCAGGAGAGACAATTTGTTGTGATAGACTTTAAATTTAAATGTCAAGCTACACTTTTTTAGCATTATATATTCAATTATACACCATAAATATCAAGTTATATCACTTTGTCATTTAACATAATACCAGCAAAGTACATGAATTATACTAGAAACATTTGAACTCTGATAAATAAAGTTAGCAATTTTAATATCACTTAGATGAAAATTGATTGGAATAAGTCTTGGAACCATCACTGCATGTTTCATTCACCTCAAGCTTATTGCTCTTCATGTCTTGGTTAAAGAATATATAGAATCACTTAATTCTATGCATGCAAAAACCCCAGTGATTTGGGTCAGAGCTTTCCCCCCTGGAAGCAGAGTTCCACATAGCTAAAAAATCAAGTAATTCACTGGCAACATGAGCAGGCAAAGGAAGCAAAGTAAGAACAGCAACCGACCTCTAGAATCCTTTTTTGGGGACAAAAAGGATTAAAGCATGGAATGGGAGGAAGACAACACAGTCAGAACTCCCACACCAAAAGCTTCCAAGAAACATGAAGACTGCCTACAAGCTATACATGAGCTTAAGAAGGATTTTGAAAACCAAATAAGAGAAGTGGAGGAAAAATTGGGAAGAGAAATGAGAATGATGCAAGAAAATAATAAAAAGAGAGTCAACAACCTGACTGAAGAAAATAACACCTTAAAAAAAATAGATTAACTCAAATGGCAAAAGAGACCCAAAA
>JAQQSW010011612.1:0-12716 GCA_028646575.1 Pseudocheirus occidentalis | reverse complement strand
GTTGGAGGAGGGCACAAAAGAGAGCAGATTGGGGGAGGGGCTTTACAGTGGGATTGCTGGTTTGGGGTTGGGGGTTGGGGAAAAATGGGGAGAAATTTTGTAACTCAAAAATCTCATGGAAATGAATTATGTAAACAAGAAAATATATTTTTTTTAAAAGGCATATCATCAGGAGTGGAGCCAAAATGGTTAAGAAAAGGCAGAGATTGCTGAAAACTCCAAAGACCTTTAAATACTGCCTTAAAATAAATCCTGGAGTGGTAGAACCCATAAAAGGACCAGGATATAAAAGCAGAAATGGAATACCCCACTCTGGCAGAACCACATAAACTGAACAATGGGCTGGTATAAGGAGCACAATTGAATCCCCCTATTTCCTGTTCCAGGGAAAAGCAAAAGCTCTGATTTGATGAGGTAGAAAATATGATAGCACTCTGTACTGTCATAGTATTTAGCCAGAGAACTGAGGAACATAGGGAATTGCGGCAAGGCTCCAGTATGTGTGTCTCGAATAGACATGAAACAAACGGTACTGGTATCAAGCTAAGGTCAATTCTGTCTTCCAGACATCGCTTTAGGGCATATAATGAGGTCAGTGAAATGTAAAGTACTCAGTAAGGGAGGATGCTGAGATAGCCTTGAGGTAACCAGCAGGAAAACTAGCCAGGGAAAACATCGTCAAAGGGGATGGAGTCAGATAGTGAGTGATAGGGGAATATAAAGGAAAAAGACTGAAATTTCCAAAAACTCAAGAAGAAAATTCAATTAAAGCTTCTGAGCAAGAGCAGATAAACCAACTGGGAAGATATGAATAAGAGAAGTAAATATGGTCTCCATATGATCCAATTGAATCCAGATGTCTCTGAATAAATATGGCAAGGGAAAGTGATAAATATTGGAATCTTCTGGATACTCAAGAGAGCACAGAACCACCGCAGAGAGTTTCTAAATGGCTTATGAGAGACATTAGAATTGTAAAAGCAGAGTTTATGGTCTATAAGGTGGAAATAATTGGCAAAATAAAAAACAATAATTGAATCCATAGTGGCAAACTTCACCATGGCGGGGGGGGGGGGGGGATTTGGGGGAGACAGGAGAGAGAGAGAGAGAGAGAGAGAGAGAGAGAGAGAGAGAGAGAACAAACAGATTTGGATTATAAATACATAAAAATAAAGGACAATCTGCAAGAGAAGCAAAAAGAAACATTAAAAGAAACTTTGATCTTAAAGTAAGCAAAACATAATGATCAGGATGTGTAGAAACAACTTAAAGACTAAATGAAGACAAGTGAAAAAAATCTAAATATCATAATGTAAGAAATAATACAAGAAAACTACCCAGAGTTTCAATATAAAGAACCATGCAACAGAATTCACAAAGCCACTATACTTGCCTTTGAACATCTGTATTTATCATTTAGTAAAATGCTTACTTCTCAAAAAAGCAGAAAATTAAGAACATGCACCAATTGCCCTATTAAGGAATAAGAAAGAATGTAATACGACAATGACTATTTTGACTTCATTAAGAACACTCAAGCGCAGAGCTTGAGTTTTCCTTCTTTTATATATATCATCAATCATATAGCTGTAGCATTGGAGGGGACTAAATTAAAACCAAATAATTAATCTGGTCTTCAATCGCCTCAAAAAGTTGTCAATGCATTCTCAAAATAAAGGTATTTAGTGAACCAACAGTCAACTCCCTCTACTCCATACAGAAGGGGTGATTAAATTAGGTGCAAAAAGACGGAGAAATAGATGGATTTTCTTTAATAAAAAGTAAAATTAATAAGTATGTGTCTTTTTCTTAAAAGAAAATAGAGAAATTAGGTATGTGTCTCCTTTGTAAGTATCCAGAAAAACTGTTTGAGCTACTGATAGTCTCACAATTGCTGATCCTGGGAAAAGCTGAATGTCCAAAAGTCCAGAAATAAAGAACTAAATATTCAATGAGATTTTTAAATTTACACAGGAATTTAAAGCTATTAGAAATGGTTAGATACTACAATGTTGGAACATCCACCTCTAATTAAATAGCATATTATTTCTCTTACTAGTTTTCACTTTGATTTATAGCCAATGATTTTAAAATAGCATGTATTTTGTATTTTGTTTTAGTGAAAAAGAAAACAAATCTATTTCAGAATTTTCTGTTAATATTTATGTATAATTTTTTGCATTAGTTGCTAGTATATACCTTAACTAAAATATATAAAGAATCATTATAAAATCTACCTAAAATGATTAAACTTTATGAGTTATTAAAGGTTGCAGCTTTCCTTGTTCATTTTATGACTTATAGAATTGAAATATAGAACAGTTAATTAAAAGTGAGTGGCAGGGGCACCTAGATGGTGCAGTGAATAGAGCATCAGTCCTGAAGTCAGGAATACCTGAGTTCAAATCCGGCCTCAGACACTTAACACACACACACACACACACACACACACACACACACACACACACACACAAACTAGCTGTGTGACCTTGGGCAAGTCACTTAACCCCAACTGCCCTCCAAAAAAAAAAATAAGTGAGTAGCAGTAATGACATACTATAATGACCTCTGAAGTCTCTTTGACTTTTAAGACCCAGGCAACAAAGTTTGTACAATTGTTTTTCTTCAGAAATAAAAAGATATCAAAATGTTACATTGGGCTCCTACACTAGCATCAGTTTATTTTAAACTTGAACTCATTTTTTAAAATTGCTTTAATATGAGTAGCAAAAGAGAAAGACTGAGTACTGGAAAGTTAATGGCAACTTCTGAGGTATTAAGGAATTAGAAACTTCCTGATTTTTCTTGTTAATGTAAAAATAATTAGATATGTGTGATTTTTCACACTTGCTGAGCCATAAAACAGCAGACATTTTTTTTTTCAATATAATTGTATTCTTTCCCTAAAGAGGTAAAAGCTATTTTTAATGTCTAGGTGACAGTTTTGAAGTCCGGAAGGTTTTCTAAAATTAATCCATTTATCACTAATATGGTTTAAAATAGAACCTGGATTTGCTAACCTCATAATATCACTGTAAATATTCCTGAATGTGTTTTGAATATAAATAATCATGGAAACAATATGAGGTACAGAAATTGATATGGTCTAAGAATTAAACTAGCTCTGTTTAGTGGTTTTAATTCCATGACATAAATAATGCCATATGGTAAAAGTTTCACAAAGAAATAGTTCTTTCCCATGGAAAGATTCAGTTCTTCAAGACAGAGAGAAGGAAAAAGTGTAGTAGGGTAGCAAAGCGTCAGAGGAGCGGGGTTCAGATCCGGATTTTGTCATTTACTCTCAGGATTCTGAAACAAATTATTTAACCTCTCTAGACTGTAAATTATTCCTTTACAAAAAGTGTGGGAAATTGAAGGATCCTTTCCAGTTCTAAACCTGTGGAACTCTGGGGAAAAAAATAAAAGGGAGATCTCAATAGCTAAACCTCTGCTACTTCTTCCCCATCTTGGATAGTTTTAAGATGTGATCGTACAGGCAAATGTCTAGGCACTGCCCTGGGGGAGTCCTGCCTTGTCTAGCCTGTATTCCATTGTCCATTATTTCAGATTGCCCCACTAAATATTAGTACACGGTCTCTTTATAGCTCCTCCCCCCTTTTTCTAATGTTCAGATATTAACCAACAATGCCTCATTATTCATGTTTTCTTTATGGTTCTATTTTCTTAAATGCTCCAGTACTGACCAACAACAAGCATCATAGTCTTACTTGGTCTTTTCTCATAGAACAGGTCAGAACCTGGATCTTTGTGTATTTCAAGTAAATACTGCATTCAGATCAAGTAGACAAAGTATAATTAGAGGAGCTATTCCTCTGTGAGCTGATTGTTTTAATGATGATTGAAACACCAGAGCAGTACTCATCAGTTTCCCTTACTAACAAATTCTACTTGTTTATAAGAAGTAGAAGTGTACAGAGATAAACCATATTACACACTAGCCAGGGCAGCAAGGAGGCATAATGGTAGAGCTCCTGGCCTGAAGGCAGGAAGATCTGAGTTCAAATTTGACCTCAGGTACTTACTAGCTATGAGACCCTGGACAAATCACTTAACCCTATTTACTTCAATTTCCTCCTCTATAAAATGAGCTGGAAAAGGAAATGGAAAACTGCTCTGGCAGTATCCCTGCCAAAAAAAAAACAACCCTCAAATGTAGTCCCAAAGAGCTGTACACAACTGAGAATAAATGAAAAACAACACTATTCATCTGCAATCTTTTTTTTTCCTGAACAAGCTAGAAAAAAATACAAACATTTTAAATAATACAAATATTTTAAATAATAATTAAATTAAATATTTAATATTTAGCAATATAGCTTATCAAATTCTTGGCCTACATGATACATCCTGATAGCTTTTAGACTGTTGAAATACAAAAGGCTCTGATTTTTTTTAATAGATAAAATAACATCAACCTTCAAAAATTAAGGTCTATTTTTCTATCTCAGAAACAGCTAGACAAGTGATGCAGTGAGTAGAACACTGGACCTGGAGATGAGAAGACATATTCAAATCTAGTCTCAGATACTTACTAAGATATGTGACCTTGGAAAATTATTTAAAAAAAACAACTTTCAGTTTCCCCATCTATAAAAAGGGTATAATTACAGTAGCACCTCCCTGGGTTGTGAAGAGCAAATTAAATATCTGTAAAATAATTTACAAACTTTAAAGTATTATTTAACTGCTAATTTGTTGTTTAAAATTATATGAAATGAGCATGATTTGGAGGAGTGAAGAAGATAGATGAATTTAACAAGATGCCTTGTTGGGAAGAATATATGAAAGCAAATTTTGAATGCTTAAGAAATGGATTTTGTTTTTTCATTGTTTCAGTCATGTCTCATTCTTTCATGACCCCATTGGGATTATCTCAACAAAAATACTTAAGTGGTTTACCATTTCCTTCTCCAGATCATTTTGTAGATGAAGAAACTGAGGCAAGTAGGGCTAAGTAATTTTCCCAGGGAACTAGTGAGTGTCTAAGGGTCAGATTTGAACTCAGGAGGATGAATCTTCCTGATTCCAGGCCTGGCTCTCTATCCCCTGCTTGACTCAGCTGCTCCTTAAGAAATGGATTATAATACTTTACGCTTGAATTTATAGAGGTTCCAAGAGTTGTTACTATGTTTAACTGTTACATATCTTTTCCCTCATAACAGTGGAGGCAATTGTATTTGTTAATGGTATATTATTGATATGAGTCCCTACATTCAGTTTTTTTAAATATATTTCTTTAATATTTCTTTTGCCACAGTTATTTTATATGAATCTGCTCACTACATAGATAATAGAGGCAACAGCATGCAAAGAAATGTGAATTAATTAGCTTTTCTTATTTTGAAATGGAAATACATGAAACTGTTTTCTATCTCTTCCTTGAGTTCTAAACATCAAGAAAAATATCTTTTCTTTTCTCAACATTTCTCCCAATTTTCCTATTTTATCAATAAGTTGTATTTGATATGTTCTTCCCTTCCTTCCTTTGGAAATATTAAGAAATATTATTTTCTCAGTGTCTTAGTCTGAGAATCCTTGATTTCTCATGAATAGACAACCTTGTCAGAACTTAATAAGTGTTACAGTCCAAAAAATGACTTTAACAGGCCTTGGTACTTGTTACCAAAGGAAAATGAATCCAACATTTAGGGAGGAACTGAAGATGGAATTAATGTGCTAACTGCCAAAAACAGTAAAAGGACCTTGATTAACCCATGCATTGACCTAATTAGGATGATGATCTGATTGCAAAAAGAAGGAAGTTTTTGACTAATTCAATTGATAGAAATATCTCTTGAGTTCACCTCTGATCTAGGTGAAAGAATTATTGTAAGGAGTTGCTAAAAGGGGATTAAATGTGTTTTAGAAAAAATTGATTCTTCAGGGTACACCAAAAACTAACTGATTACTCTTCTGTTAGGTAAATCTCAAGTGTTAACATTCCACTTAAACTTGGTAACTATGTTTTATCTTACTATGAATTGAGAATTTGCAGATTGTGAGTAGAAGTGATTTGTGATAGAGAGCTTTCAAAAGGCTCTAGGGAAATTGTTCCCCTTTTAAACTACTCTTTGTATATATGCTGATATAGCATGGGACAAGTGCACTGTGGGCTTTTACCCACATGCTCACCTGAGGCAAATTTGTCACACAGAAGAGGCTGGGGAACTCACTTCTGGGAGACTAGTCATTATATACAATAGAAGTATCTTGGAATGTCTTGGAGCATGTGTAAACATCTTGTAAACTGGTTCTGTTCTGCTTACTGTGTGGTTAGGAGAAGCCTTTTTTCTTTTGCCATATAGCCAGAACTGGGAGTGCCTTCAAAAAGGCCTTAAGTCAGTCTCAGTCATTCACTTCTGGTTATTTCCTCTTAATTTAACTACTTCATATAGGACATCCAGTGAGAGGCAAAACTTTTTGTGGTCTCTGAAAAGGGGTCTCACTGTTGCCTCTCTGTTCTCTTCCACTTTAAGTGAAAGGATAGGAGACTGATCTTATTAATTCCGAAAGGTCAGAAGAGTGTGATACTCAGTATCCCAATATCCTAAGATCCTACATCTGAGTTTTGCAACCAGGCCAGGATTGATACAACAAAAAGAAAAAATTCATTTTCACAACCCAGTCTAGTGGTAGCTAAGACAAGGACTAATTCAGCAGTAATGCTACATCTGGAAATGAACTTGATTGATGGTACCAGTGCTTTATAGAAACTGAGCTAAATGGGAGCCCATTCTTCACAGAGATTTAGGTCTGATTGGGAGGTATGTGCTCTTAGGTGTTGAAGGTAAATATTTGCACTTTTGTTATTGCTGTATCTTCAAAATGAATATCCTTTTGTAAAAACTAATTCATGTAAAGTGGTTGAATGGAACTAGCATACTACTGCTGGCTAAGAATGGGGGATACAACCTGTAAGGACTTGAGCTAATAGAATTAGAGAAGAAATACCCCAATCCATCAGAGTGCCTACCCCTGGAGCCTGTCTTTTCTTTAAGAAAATAAATCAGAGGGGCGGCTAGGTGGCACAGTGAATAGAGCACCAGCCCTGGGTTCAGGAGGACCTGAATTCAAATCTGGCCTCAGACACTTAACCCAAAAAAACTAGCCACTTGACCTTGGGCAAGTCACTTAACCCCAATTGTCCTGCCGTCCCTCCTCCAAAAAAAATAAACAAATAAATAAATAAATCAGAGAGAGTACTCACTATACTTATTAAATGGATTTAATTTATTTGATTCTGTTAGACTTGTGTTCCAAATGCAGAATAGAGACTCTTTATTCCACATTAGATTTGTCTACTGAACTCACACTAGTGATGATCTTTACGGAGCCCTAAAATAGTAGGAAGACAATGGAAAAAAGTAGCTTTGTCTCATGGACCTATCTATGGGAATATCCATTTTTTCAAGTAATTATTTGAACTACATGAGGATTAATGCTCTTTAGCTAAAATTGGTTGTATTCAAAAATAACAAATACAGGGGAAATTCAAATTTGGCTAACAGTTTTCAAATGAACATTTGATACACAGAGAAACAAGGAGAAAGGATATAATTAGATAAACATTTTGGGTTAGGATTAGCCTTCTGTTTTGATTTTCTCTGCATTAGGGAATGATAGGAAAGTGCCCATTTCTAACCAGTAAAATTTTTATCTTCTTATGTGTAGAAAAGTGGAAATCTTCTTTAAATTAAATTTTTCTCAAGAGCCTCAAAACCCTAAGCTCTGAGTGCAAAAAATATATATGACAAAATGTTTACTATGTAAGTTAACCATAGATTTAGCTAACAGATATACCAAAAAGAAAACAAAAGAATTACTAGCTGACTTAGACCAAGTAAAAAGGACAAAAAGATTTTAGAGTAATCTAGGGAGAGTGTGTTTTGTGTTCATGTTTCTATCAATATCAAGTGATACTCTTATGGGTAAGAACCCACTAAGAGGATGGGACAAGGATGCCAGAGTAATTTTGCTCACTAAACTGATACAGTTCAGGGATAGATCTGAGAGGAGCTCATTCACCAAAAGAGGGGTGACATGCTTTTCATGTACTCTGTCTAATTATAACCCCATCCCAGACCCAAAGAGGGAATCTCTTAAAACCCAAGTCTGGTTGAAAAGTAAGGACTCTCCCTCAGAGATTAATAAGGTTGCTTCTAGAAAATTACTGTGTATAAAATAGACTAAGTATAGGAAAGGTATTTATTTCCCCCACCACAAATGAATGTTTAAAATGCAAAGACTTGTGTAGCAAGCTACCACTGATGAATATAAAACATGAGATATAAACCCATCATACATAATAAGTTTCTATGAGATTGATTCCTATGAAATACTTCATAGAATTGGTGAACAGGTACTTCACCTTCATCTCAACTTTGCATTGTCCAAATAATTCATTCAGGTTCTTTATCATCTGTCAAGTCAGACTTGGTCTCACCCTCCCAAAAGTAGTCACTTTTTCTTTGCAGAAATTGTCTCAGAGATTACCTCCTTCTATTGGAAAATGAGAACCCAAATTCAGTTTTCCACCAAGTTTGTTGGTGGTGCTATTGAGTGAGCTGTGCTCAGGGAAAGAAATACAAAGGAAGCAAGACCACAAAAGACTTGAGGTTCAATTTCAGGATCATCTATATAGTATATGCTCTTACTGCTATGTGGACAGCATGAACAGTTGCCATGTGTAATGGTAATGGAATTGGAAGATCCTTTTGTATTGGAAAGCTGACAGGTACTTAGCAGCTAGTTTCAAATTAAGCCTCTGTAAAGATACAGGAGGTCTGAACCCCTGTTGCTGACGTAACAGGAAGGGGCTGAACAGGGAGGAGCTATACCATATTTAAGGAAGAGCACAAGCTGGACTGATAGAACTTCTTGGGATAAGCATTATGGAGGCAGGGAAGCTGCTGCTGGACTGAAGACTGAACCAAGAATTGAGAAGAACTGAGAAGAGGAATGAGAACTGAGAAGTAGGACAATTTCTTAAAGCAAGCCATGTGGAAGCTGGATAGTGATTCTGATTTTGAGAACAAGCTAAGGGTAGTGAGGGTTTTATAGAGCCAGCTAGAGCTGCTGAGGCTGCTGAGGACTTTCAAGGGCCAGCTAGAGCTGCAGAAGACTGAAGGAAGCATGACTGTGTTGCTGATACTTTGTACAAATGTGGTGGCTTTGTTAATGTGTGTGAATGTTATTATGGCCTTGTTAAGCCTTGTCTTCCCACGAACAGAGACTGTGAAGGATTTGAGATGGACTGGACACTGTGAGCTCCAAT
This sequence comes from Pseudocheirus occidentalis, assembly GCA_028646575.1. Lineage (NCBI taxonomy): Eukaryota > Metazoa > Chordata > Mammalia > Diprotodontia > Pseudocheiridae > Pseudocheirus > Pseudocheirus occidentalis. Next base: position 3,421 of record JAQQSW010011612.1, on the reverse strand, counting down.
GTGGAGCAAGAACTGCACAGAGAGCTGGACAAAGAACTGGGAGTTGTCTGCCTTTGAACCCAGGTGACAGTTTGGTGGATTCAGATTGGAGCTACCTGCCTCAAGTCAAAATGAAAAGACCTCTCCATGAATACTGAGTAGTGACTGATGAAATAGGGTACTGAGAAATGACAGATGAAATTATAATTTACCTGCGACCTGAGGGTGGATGGCTTTGGTACTTTCCACTACCCCTTAAGAGGGTACTGAGTAGTGACTGATGAAATTGTTGCACCCCATGGGTGGATAACTTTGACTTTTGTACTTTGTGTCCAAAGCCTCCTTAAAGATGACTGAATAACTGAATTACTAAATGATTATACTTTGTTGAAAATTATGTGACCACTTTGGTTAAAACTATGTGACCATTTTAGTAATAAGTTGTTGAGTTGTGACATGGTGAATGCTCTATTTTGATTTTCTAGGAATGTTTTGCTCTGATTTGTTATTGAATAAATAGAGATTTGCTATATTATGTAATCAGAACTTCGAAAGCTGTTCACAGCAGCAGTCCTCTGGAAAGCTGCTCATGCTTGGCTTTACACCATGGAAGGAAGAAACATCTTTTCCCACCTCTTTGAAGTCCAAGAAGTTTAACATTCTCGAGAGAGACAGATACAGAGACAGAATAAAAATTAGTAAAAGATGTCTCTCCTTTTAAAGTCTATATATTAGGCATCTCTTCCTTCTCAGTAACTCCAATTCATCCATGATAATCCTAATTCCATTATGTGGATGAAGGGACCAATAATAGGTTGCTACATGAAGCCCCTCATCATTGAGTAAGAGCACACATGCCACTAAATATGGTCAGGGTAGCTCAGCTCTCCACATTTCTGTGGGATGATCTTTATAGGTCCATCTTCATGTAGACTCAATGAGATGTGTTCTAATATAGCCTTCAGATACATTGCCCTAAAAGAGGTGAAATTATTAAGCAATCTATCTTTGCTCTAAAAGTTATTAGGAAAAGATAGTTTTCCTTGAAAGGATAGAAGGAATCATTTATAGAGGAAGCAAAGAAGAAAAAGGAAGTGAAGAGGCAAAATGGCATGAAAAGACTGGAGAGTGAGAAAATGGGAGGGGGAGAGAAGAGGGGAGGAAAGGAAGGACTAGTGAATATTTGGAGCTAATTAATAAGTATGAGGTTTTTCCTAAAGAGAGAAGAGATGGACCATCTTGGGGGTCCATTTTGCTTTGTGTGCCTTAGTAAAATATGATGACATTTGGTGCGTTTCACCTAAATTATACACTAAAATGACTATTTTTCAACCTGACATAAACAACAGAGTTTCAAAGTAGGGACAGATCTCCCTGTCTACCACTCTACCTCACTGAATCCAAACTGAAAAAAAATTGAGTCTGCAACACATATAACATAGGTTCATTCATCTTTTTCTTAAACACCCCCAGTGAGGGGGAACTGTCCACCCACCCTTCCTCTAGGCAAATCATTCCCCTCTTACATATACTGAATGTTTAGGAAGTTCCTCCTTACATCAAAAGGAAATTTGGCTTTTTGCATTTTCCTCCCTTTGCTAAAAGGTCAGTTCTCAGGGGCCAAACAGAAAATGTCTAATCCCCCCTTTTCATTAAAACCCTTCAACAACTTGAAAATAGCTATTATTAATTCCCTATATTTGTAAGTTTTAATGAACACTTCCTTATGATTCAATAGTATGCCTCACAATGCTTCCTAAGAGTTCACAGGCCTTTTTGACTGCCATATAGCACTTTGGATTCATATTCAGAACTGAGTTCAAAAAATTCCCCAGATCTTTTTCCTTTTATAACATATTCTAAATTTGTATGATATAAAGTAGTCAAGTCAAGGTCTATTGTTTGTGGGTTCTATTTTCCTCATTTTGAAAACTGGTACATTTGTCTTTCTCTAATACAACAGAACATGTCTAACTTTCAAAGATGGTTCAATATTCTAAATCTGTAACAGAATGTGACAAAGATCATCCCAAGACTTAAAAACCTAACATCTACTGCCTACTCTTGGTGTTCTATGTGAGGAAGGAGGGAATAATACTCCTAGTATGAACCAAAAATGCCAAGGAGTATGAAATACTAAATAAACACAGAAGTGTGAGTGCATACAACCCCATACATACAGACACATATAATCTTAGGTGAAGTTTTCAACACTATTATTGATTAAAGGTAGGAGAGTAAGGAGAAAAGAGGAGATATAGAAACTGGCTGGTGATTGGCTAAGAAGATGGGATTGTAATTTATGAAATATAAACTAAAATACAAGAAAAAAGACTTCTTGATCCAGAATGGAATACACCTAATAGTAAATGGTAAAGAACTTATCTTTCTGGATTCTTGAGAATTAATCAGGAGGGCTTTAAGCTAAAAAGGAATGAGGAAAAAGAATATTGTTCACAAAGGTCTATTATTTCTAGGGAGAACAGCAGGTACAATATATAGTGAAGATTAGTTTAAAAAAAAGAGAGGATGAGTAAACCATATAGTATCTAAGAAATGAACAAAAAATAAAACTAGTTTATCTCATACCTTAGATGTTTATATACAAAATATGATCAACAAACAAGATGAACTAGAGGTGTTCAAATAAGATAGCACTTTTTACCTCATAGAAATCCCAGTAAGATTAAACATGTTGGCAATATGCCTCTAAAAGTGCTTACATTATTGAAAAGGAGTACAATGGGAAAGAAAAGTACTAGATTAGAATGTCACTATAAGGAAATATACCTATTAGAGAATAATAAAGGAACCTGATGGGGAAAACACAATCAAGAACATTTGGAATATGATCAATGAAAGGAGGGACAGAATTTATATTGTCCTGATGATGAGGTGTAGGGAGGTCTGGGACCCCCCCCTTTTTTGAGCTCTCCTTGATTCTTTGAGGTGTAGGCTCTGGTACACCCCCCCTTTTTTGAGCTCTCCTTGATTCTTTGAGGTACAGGCTCTGGGGAAGTAAACCTCCTGGGAAAGTAAACCTTCCCAGTAAATCTTCCCAGGGAAGACATTTGCCTGAGGTTTTGAGCCTTAAGTTGCATCTCTGCCCAAGTCTTTAGCCCCTTTTTGTTCCATCTGCTTCCCACCCTTGAGCCTATCAAAATATCAATCCACTAAAATCCTTGTCCCTTATCAATCTCCATGTAACATCCCAATTCTTCCTGTGAAAAAGCCTAATGGAGAATATAGGATGGTTCAGGATCTTAGGGCTGTTAACAAAGCTGTCATCCCCATACACCCCATAGTCCCCAATCCACATACAATTCTTACTCAGATCCCTGGTGGCACACAATGGTTTTCCACCCTAGATCTCAAAGATGTCTTCTTCTGTATACCTTTGCACACAGACTTGCAATTTATTTTTGCATTTGAATGGCTACTT
>JAQQSW010011611.1:0-12716 GCA_028646575.1 Pseudocheirus occidentalis | reverse complement strand
GTAATAATTGCTAAAACTCAAATTTATGCAATACTTGATAATTTAAAAATGTTTTACTCCTAATTGTAATGTGAATTGGGAGGATATTTACTTCTATTTTATAGCTGAGGAAAGTAATAGTGGAAGATGTTAAATGCTCGTCAATGGTTAAAAAAAATACTAGTAAGCTTCAGAGCTGGAATTTGAACCACACTTTTTTGGGCCTAAGACCAGTACTCTTTCCATGGCATCATGCTGATTGTAAGATAAACAAAACTGATTTTGGACCCAAATTGTTGGGGAATTTAAATACAAAGACAGAATGTGAACTTCAAACTACTGGTGGTTAGAAGTCATTGGGGTAGGGGGCAGAGACAAGATGGAAGAGTAAATACAGGAAAATGGCTAAGCTCCTGCTCCAACCACCTACAATACCTGTGAAAAATGACTTTAAACAAATTTTAGAGCTATAGAATCCACAAATCTCCCTCTGAAGGCAGCCTGGCAGGCCAGCAGGAAGGGTATATCACACCAAGCTGGGAGCTGAGTGCAGTCCCATATTAGCCACATGGGACCAAACCCCAGGCAGTCCCAACCAGCAGCACAGACTGGCCAGAGCAGACTTCAGGAGACTGAATCACTGGCAGCTGTGGTGGTTTCCAAATTTCTCAACCCATAAACAACAAAGAGAAAGTGAAGGGTCAGTAGGGAACTCTGTTGGAACTGGGTAGAGAAGAGCACAGTCTAGCCAAGAGGTGTCTGAGGTACGGCAGCTACACCTGCTGCCTCAGCTACCTCTGGATCTCCTGGCCTGCACATCATAGGGGGAAGAAATGACCCTTCAGAGAGTAATCACTCTTGCTCTGGCCTGCTTGGATCTGGGTCACAGTATTGGGTGGTGGTTCTGGAGTGTATAGGCAGTGTGCCAGAGATCATGGGTGTAGAGAGGGCACCCTCCTCAGACCTCTAACAACTGCAAAAATCCCAGTGATTTGGGACATAGACATCTCCACTCTGGAAGCAGAGTTCTACCATGGCAAAGAGCTCTAACATCAAGTAACTGACTAGGAAAATGATCAAACAGAGGAAAAGAAATCAAACAATAGCATCATTTCTGGTGACAAAGAAGACAAAAACAGAACCATAAGAAGACAACAAAGCCAAAACTCTTGCATCAAAAGCCTCCAAGAAAAATATAAATTGGTCACAGGCTAAGGAAGAACTCAAAAAGAACTATTAAAATCAAGTAGAAGTAGAGGGAAAATGGGAAGAGAATGATTCAAGAAAATCATGAAAAATGAGTCAACAACTTTTTAAAGGAGACCCTCCCCCCCCAAAAAAACACTGAAGACAATAACACCTTAAAAAACAGACTAACTCAAAAGGCAAAAGAGGTCCAAAAAGTCTATGAGGAGAAGAATGCCTTAAGGACAAAACTGGCCAGATGGAAAAGGAACATCAAAAGTTCACTGAAGAATTAGATTGGAGCAAATAGAAGCTAATGACTTCATGAGAAATCAAGATATTATAAAATACGAAATATAAATAATAATGTAATAAATATGAAATCAAGATATTATAAAACAGATCCAAAAGAATGAAAAAATAGAAGGGAATGTGAAATATCACACTGGAACAACAACTGACCTGGAAAATGGAACTAGGAGAGATAATTTTTAAGTTATGGGACTACCTGAAAGTCATTATTAAAAAAGAAAAGCCTAGAATTCATCTTTCAAGAAATTATCAAGGAAAACTGCCCTCATATTCTAGAATCAGAAGATAAAATAGACATTGAAAGAATCCATCAGTCACTTCTTGAAAAAGATCCCAAAAGCAAAGCTCCTAGGTATATTATAGCATAATTCCAGAGTTCCTAGGTTAAGGAGAAAATGTTACAAGCAGGCAGAAAGAAACAATTTGAGTATTATGGAAACGCAATCAGGATAAAACAAGATCTAGCAGCTTCTACATTAAAGAATCCAAGTGCTTGGAATATGATATTCCAGAGATCAACGGAGCTAGGACTAAAACCAAGAATCACCTAACCAGCAAAACTGAGTATAATACTTCAAGGGAGAATATGGATATTTAATGAAATAGAGGACTTTCAAGCATTCTTGATGAAAAGACTAGAGCTGAATAGAAAATTTGACTTTCAAATACAAGAAGCAAGGGAAGCATGAGAAGGTAAACAGGAAAAAGAAATCATACGGAACTCAATAAAATTGAACTGTTTACATTACTACATGGAAAGACAATATTTATAACTCATGAGACTTTTCTCAGGACTAGGTTATTAAAAGGGAAGATAGATGGATAGATAGATAGAAATATATCTATACATACATACATATATATATAGGTGTGTATATGTGTGTATGTATATGTATGTGTATATGTTTGCATAGAGAGAGGGCACAGGGTGAGGTGAATGTGAAGGAATGATGTAAAAAATAAAATGAATAGATGAGAAAGGAATATATTGGGAGATGGAGAAAGGGAGAGATAGAATAGAGTAAATTATCTCATAAAAGAGGCAAGAGAAAGCTGTTACAATAGAAGAGAAGAGCAGAGAGGTGAACAGGAATGAGTCAACCTTACTCTCATTGGACTTGACTAAAGGAAAGAATAACATACATACTCATACAGAAAAGTAGGGGGTAATGGGATAAGAGAGGGTTGATGAGAGAAGGGAAGGCAAATTAGGGAAGAAGGTAGTCAGAAGCAAAATCTTTTGAAAAGGGACAGGATCAAAGTAGAAAATAGAATAAATGGGTCGTGGGATAGGATAGAGGGAAATATAGTCAGTCTTTCACACAACCAGTACTGTGGAAATGTTTTGCATAACTACACATGTATAACCTATATTGAATTGCTTATCTTCCCAGTGGGGGATGGGGTGAGAAGGAAAGAATGAAGTGGATCTAGAATTCAAAGTTTTAAAAACAAATGTTAAAAAAAAATCTTTTTTATATGCAACTGGAAAATAAGATATACAGGCAACAGAGTATGGAAATCCATCTTGCCCTACCAGAAAGTAAGGCAGAAACTAGCAAGGTAAGGGGCGGGGATTTAAGAGAGGGCAGACTGAGGGAAGGGGTAATCAATATGCTTGCCATCTTGGAGTGGGGAACAGGGGAAAGATGAGGAGAAAATTTGAAACTCAAAAATCTTATGGAAATGAATGTTGAAAACTAAAATTAAATACATTTTTCTTAAGAATGGAAAGTTATATGTGTTCTCTGTTAAAATTTTCATATTAGATAGTTTTTCTTAGCTATTGTTTACAGGAAGGGAGGGTGGCTCATTAAGAGCTGATTGATGTATCAAAAAACAGGAATAAAATATTTGTCAAAAAAAAGTTATTGAGGTTTATGAGTAATGTTTGATACAACTGGCTCTGACCATATGAAAGCTAATCAATTGGCACCATAAATGGTATATGGAATATTAAAAAAAGAATAAAACATATAACAGATGAAATAATGAAAATGAAAAATATTTGTAGGTATTAAATAATTATAATGAGCTACTAATATTATTTATTTCAATTGTTATTTCTGCTGCTATTACTAGTAAGTACTATTGATGACCTGCACAAAAGTCCAACTTCGATACCTTTACATAGATGCTTATAGAGAGTACCTAGGGCAGTTTCAGCCAAGCTGGGAAGGTTGTAAGTATGGTACTATTTGTGATCTGTTTGGATGATGTATGCAGGTCAATTTGGCTAAATTCAGACAGTATCTTCATTAGGTTGATACAAAGTGATGTTTTGTTTACAGCACAGCAATTCTTGAAGTTCATATAATAAGATACATATGGGTTTCAATCTACATTGATGGGGGTGGTGGTGAACCCACTCCAATAAAATTATAGATTCTTGAAGTATCATTATTATACTAATTTACTTTGGGCTCAGTTCTTGATTTTAATTACATCTGTTGCTTAATTTATTGTTAATATGCCACCTGTTTTAGAATTTGGACTATGGTTATCACCATAGAGGACTTATTTCCTCTTTCTATATTCACATATATACTTTCCATTTGATTATATTTTATGGTCTACCTTTACCTTTGGACAAAGACTCATATCTCATTGTGTGCTCACTCATAGAACTTTAGCTAAAGTGTGAACATGCATAAAATATATGGGTCAGGGCTGGATTAGAAGAAGCAAACCTGCTAAACTCTCTCAACCTTTACCCCCAAACAACTTTAAATTAATGCCTAAAATCAAAGTTTGAAATAGCAAAGTAAAAAGAGGTCAAAATCAGATATGTTTTCTAGCAACTTAAAGAGACTTAGGATATTTGCAGGAAAGATCTGTGATACTAAAGTAGAAGTCTATCTGGGACATAGGCACATGAAAATAGCAATAGAAGCAGCTTTGGGAGATCTCAGTCCAGACATAGGAAGGTGGTCAGACTCATGACGAAAAATTGCAATCTGCCTTACAAAGAGAAAATTTATGATCTCTGTCTGCAAAATGAAGTATGATTTTCTCACTTTTTTTGCAATATGGCTAATATGTTTTACATTATTTCATATGTATAATTGACATCACACCATTTGCCTTCTGACTACATAGGCGAAGGTTTGGGAGGGAGGGAGAGAATTTGGAACTCAAAATTTAAAAGGAAAAGAATGTTAAAAATAAGTAAACATTTTTTTTAAAGCAAGAAAAATATATAGAGTCATCAGAGCCTCTTTTCTACAGCATTAACAGCTCATTGTTGATTTATGAAAGTTGTACCCAACTGGGGGTACCTGACCTGTAGGACCCATTAGGTTATTACCAACAGTCTGAGAATTCATATTCATACCATGTTGTGCCTTTTTATCTGATTTTAACTCTATCAAAATATGAAATGCAACTAAATATGTAAATAAACATATCCTTGGTAGAAGATTCAGGAACATTTACACATACTCATTCACAAACATTTACAAGTCATCTTTCTTAATGACTGTTACTATATAGATAAGGAAAATTAGAGAAAAAAATGGAGACCCACCAGAGTCAAAATAGTAGACTATAGATTGTCATATCTTACTTTCACAATGGCATTAGATAAGGTTTGTACCAGGGTATAGTTTATGATTTCAAAAGTGTAGAATTGTATTCCAAGTATGTCTAATATGAATTATCTTAATCAATTATGAATTTACTTACATCAATTGAATTTTGATGACCAACTTTTAGTATTTTTGAGATATTTGAGTAAAACAGTACTTCATTTTATTTGTAGCCCATGATATGAAGCTCTTCTTGCCTTGATGAGTTGGATTCCCAGAGGATGATTATTATATCTCTTTGGGGTTTTATATACCTATTAGAAGTTGAGAGATATATTTTCAAGATATCCTTTTGGGTTCCACTGGTGTTGTGTCCCATATAATGAAAAGGTAGAATATTCACCAGAATTCTGAAGTGTACAAGGTCTCCCTCCAGACAAATTGAAGACATAGAGATATTTGAAGTATGAGAGAAAATTGAAAAAAAACTCAAAATGCTCCCTTCTTTTCCCACTCGTCTCCTTCATAAAAATGTAGCTGGAATGCATCGTCCTCATTTGCTGCTATAGAATATGAATCAGAATACAAGATTCACTGGGGGGGGGCAAACCAAGATGGCAGCATAGAAGCAGGAAACCTCCACAGCTCCCACATAGCGACCTCAAATACCCACAAAATATGACTCTAAACAAATTTTAGGTCTCCAGAACTCACAAAATTGCAGAAAAACACATCTCCTGCTGAAGACAGCTTGGCAAGTGGGACAGGAAGGGCTCATCACAGCATGCTAGGAGCCCAAACCAGCCTGTCCTGAAACCATAGCTTGACCCCAGGGTCACCAGGATGAGCCACAGCTGGAGCCTTCAAGAGAGTGGATCAGCAACAGCTCTGGTGGTTTCCAGAATTATCAAGCCATAAGAAATAAGGACTATGAAAGGTTAGTGGAACTCTGCTAAATTTGGGGGAGAGTATATAGCCAATCTGCCTCCAGGGCAAGGAAGCAGTAGAAATGGCAGCCCTGCAGCTACCTCCACATTGCTGCTTCAGAAGCTCCCAGCCTGCAGATTGCAGGGGGGGCCAAGCCAGTATTAAGAGGCTAAGTGCTCTTGCCTTAAGCCACCTGGATCAAGATCATGGTCTTGTGTGGTGGTTCTGAGGTGTGTTTTCAGTGAGCCAAAGCTGGTAGGGGTTTCAGCAGCCTCCTAATAGCTCTGGCAGCTGCAAAAACCCCAGAAATTTAGGACAGAGCTTTCCCCTCTGGAAGTAGAGTTCCACAGAGCTAAAAAAAATCAAGTAATTGACTGGCAACATGAGCAGGCAAAGGAAGCAAAGTAAGAACAACAATCCAACCTTAGATTCTTTCTTTGGGGACAAAAAGGATCAAAGCGTGGAATGGGAAGAAGACAACAGAGTCAGAACTCCCACACCAAAAGCTTCCAAGAAAAAGGTAGACTGGTTACAAGCCACAGAGCAACTTAAGAAGGATTTTGAAAATCAAATAAGAGAAGTAGAAGAAAAATTTGGAAGACTAATGAGAATGAGGCAAGAAAATCATGCAAAGAAGGTGGAGCTAAGATGGCAGAAAGGAAGTAAGAAAGAAAGTAGCCTTTCCAAGTTCCTCCAAGAATTCTGTCACTAAAAGCTAAAAAGTCCATTTGAATGTATCTAAGAGTGACAGAACCCATTGGGAGACAGTGTGGCAGATTCCCAGCACAGGAAAGTGCCTACTCAAGTCTGGGCAAGGAGAACGTGGAGCACACAGGACCTGCACCAGTGTGCAGATGGAGAAGAAGCCCTAGACAGCCAGCAGACTCACCCAGCTAGAGGGATTTGCAGCTGTCTCACCACAGGAGAGAGGACCATCAGAACCAGGTAGGAAAAAACTTGGGGCCCACAGCAGGGTCAGTAGCTTTTCCTGGGGGTGACAGCCCACAACCTGGACATTTAAACTTATATACCCAAACTTCCAGAAGCCAAGATGGAGGAATAAAATTTAGTTGCTCTGATCCCCTCTCTGACCCAGAAAAGTCTGGAGTTAAATGCCCCACCCAGAGTGAAATCTTGAATTAGTGGAAACAGCCTCAGGCTTGGATGTCACTGAGGAAAGGGGAAGGGAGACAGTACAGAGTCTAAGCCCAAGAGGTGGATCCAGCAAGCCCTAACAACAAAAGCCCAGGCGTGCTTTCGTACTACCTGGCCAATCAGTAGACTGTAGCTCTTCCCTGCCACTGGCCTCCTGCTACTGAACCTTCCTGAGCTGTAGCCTAGAGACACAAAAGTGGAAACCTGAAGGAGCCAGACCACCCCGCCCCCATAGGTTACTCTGTAAGGCTCCAGGTAACTCTGGGGAAACACTGAGGGTCCTGGCCTTGGCCTTAGTCTACACACTCAGAGGCTACAACCCACAAAGTTATTCAAACCCCTACTCTCAGCCTGAGAAGCTCAATAGTTTTACACCCCAAAAAGAGATATCCACTCTAAAAATCCAGGTCATAAAAGTGCAAACAATGCGGAAACAGGAAACTGCAAAGGCTAGGACCATCAAATTTTTTATAGTGAGCAAGAACAACCAAATTCAGAAGGCAATACAGACTCTATACTCACACTGGAGACAACAGAATGAAATGTGAATTGGTCTCGAGCACAAAAAGCATTCTTGGAGGATCTCAAAAGGGATTTTAAAAATGAAATTAGAGAGGTAGGAGATAAATTTAAATCTACAGTGTTCCAATTGGGAAAAAATCTCACTGAAGAAAACGAATCTTTAAAAAGTAAAATTGGAGAACTAGGACTGGAGATCCAAAATCTAACCAGAGAAAATATCTTCCTAAAAATGAAAACTGAACATATGAAAAAGGAGCTCCAAAAACAAATTGAGGAAAATAATTCACTAAAAATTAGAATAAGTCAAATTGAAGCTAAGGACTCTATGACGCAACCAGAGTCAGTCAAAGGATTGAAAAATTAGAAGAAAGTGCAAAATATCTCACTTGAAAAACAACTGACCTGGAAAACAGATCCAGAAGAAATAACCTAAGAATTATAGGCCTACTGGAAAGCCATGATGAAAAAAATCAGCCTGGACAGCATCCTCCATGAGATTGTCAAAGAAAACTCTCCTAAGGTCCTAGAATCAGAAGGGGAAATAGTTATTGAAAGAATTCACCAATTTCCTCATGAAGAGATCCCAAATTGAAAACTCCAAGAAATATAAAAGCCAAATTCCAGAGCTACAAGGTCAAGGAGAAAATACTGAATGCAGCCAAAAAGAAACAATTCAAATATCTTGGAGCTACAGTTAGAATTATAAAGGATTTAGCAGCTACTACATTAAAAGATCAGAGGGAATGGAATTTGATATTTTGAAAAGCAAAAGAGTTGGACTGCAAGCAAGGATCAACTACCTGGAAAGACTGAGTATATTCTTTCAGGCAAAGAGATAGTCATTTAATGAAATAAAGGACTTCCAGACTTTCCTTATGAAAAAGCCTGAGCTCAAGGGAAAATTTGATCTCTGCTTATAAGACCCAGGAAAGACATAATAAGGTAAACAAGGAAAACATACACTCACACATACACATACAAATACACACACAGAAGCTCACACACACACATAACTTGGGACTCAATAAGTGAGAACTGTTTACATTTCTTTATGAGAATCAGATATCTGTCAATACTGAAATTTGTATAAGTATTGTGACACTTAAAAGGGATATACATAGAAAGAGAGTGTGGATATAAGTGAACTAATCTGAAGATTTTATTTGAATCTATTAAGGAGAAGAAAGGGATTGTAAAGGGAGAAAAGGAAAGGTAGAGGCAGAAGATGGTAAATTATGCCACAAGAAGAGGCATAAAAACATAGTAAATTGGAGGGGTGGGAAGGAAGGAGATGAGCATCATATGATTGTTACTCTCATTGGTTCTGATTTAAAGAGGGATCAATACAAATGGCTAAGTTTAGATCCTTACATGAAAAGACACAAAAACTGATAATAGAAGAAAAAGACGGAGGTAGAGGAGCAAAGTATGAAATTTACTAGCACTGGTTTGGGTTCAAGGAGGGAATAACATATTCTATTAAGAATAAAAATCTATTGTGCCCTACATGCAGTAGGAGGGATAATGGTATAGTGGTTTAAAAAGGGGAAGGGTGGTCAGTAGGGAGGGTAAGAGTAGCAATGGGAAGGGGTATGTAAAGACAGGGGACACAGGGAGGGAATACTGAGGGAGGTGGTGGTCAAAAAGAAAATTCTTAAGGAGGGGAAGGAAAAAGGAAGACACAAAGATATAAACAGGGGAGGAAATAAGATGGAGGGAAAGTCACAGATAGTAATCATAACTGTGAATATGAATGGGATGAACTCTCCCATAAAACAAAGTCAGATAGCTGAATGGATTAAAAAACATAATCCTACAATATGCTGTCTACGAGAAACACATTTGAAACAAGGGGATACACACAGGGTAAAGGTAAAAGGATGGAGAAGAATATATTATGCCTCAGAGAAAGTAAAAAAAAAGCAGGGGTAGCAGTCCTTATCTCAGATAAAGCAAAAGCTAAAATAGATCTAATTAAAAGGGATAAGGAAGGGAACTACATTCTGCTAAAAGGCACCATCGAGAATGAAGCAATATCATTACTTAACATATACGAACCAAACAGTATAGCATCCAAATTCCTACAGGAAAAGTCAAGGGAGTTACAGGAGGAAATAGAAAGCAAAACAATACTAGTGGGGGGCCTCAATCTCCCCCTCTCCAAACTCGATAAATCTAACCTCAAAATAAACAAAAAAGAAGTTAAGGTGAAAAACAGAATTTTAGAGAGGCTAGATATGATAGATCTCTGGAGAAAACTGAATGGGGATAAAAAGGAATATACCTACCTCTAAGCAGTACATGGCACATACAAAAAATTTACCCTGTACTACAGCATAAAAACCTCACAATTCAGTGCAGAAAATCAGAAATATTAAATGCATCATTCTCAGATTATGATGCAATAAAAATTATATGCAATAAAGGGCCATGGAAAGGTAGGCAAAAAACTAATTGGAAACTAAATAATTTAATCCTAAAGAATAAGTGGGTCAAACAAGAAATTATAGAAACAATTAGTAACTTCATTCAAGAGAATGACAATAATGAGACATCATACCAAAACTTGTGGGATGCAGCAAAGGCAGTTCTTAGGGGAAGTTTTATATCCATGAATGCATACTTGAAAAAATTAGAGAAAATGGAGGTCAATGAATTGGGCATGCAATTGAAAAAACTAGAAAAAGAACAAATTGAAAATCCCCAATTAAATACTAAAATAGAAATAATGAAAACCAAAGGAGAGATGAATAAGATTGAAAGTAAGAAAACTATTGAACTTATAAATAAAACTGAGTTGGTTTTATGAAAAAAATAATAAAACTGATAGACACTTAGTCAATATGATAAAGATAAAAAGAAAAAAGAAAGCCAAATTTCAAGTCTCAAAAATGAAAAGGGTGAATGTACCTCCAATGGAGAGGAAATTAAAACTATAATTAGGAATTATTTTGCCCAGTTCTATGCACATATATTTGCCAATCTTAGTGAAATGGATGAATATTTACAAAAATATAAGTTGCCCAGACTAACTGAAGAGGAAGTAAATTACTTAAACAACCTCACCTCAGAAAAAGAAATTGAAGAAGCTATCAGAGAACTACCCAGGAAAAAATCCCCAGTGCCAGATGGATTTACAAGGGAATGCTATCAAACATTTAAAAATCAATTGATTCCAATACTCTACAAACCATTTTGAAAAACTGGTTAGGAAGGAGTTCTTCCAAATTCTTGTTATGACGCAAATATGGTACTCATACCTAAATCAGGGAGAGACAAAATGGAGAAAGAAAATTATAGACCAATCTCACTCATGAATATAGATGCAAAAATCTTAAATAAAATATTAGCAAAAAGACTACAACAACTTATAACAAGAATAATAAATTTTGACCAGGTTGGATTTATTCCAGGAAAGCAAGGATGGTTCAACATTTGAAAAAGCACTAGTATCATTGATCATATTAACAATAAAACTAGCAGAAACCATATAATTGTTTCAACAGATGCAGAAAAAGCGTTTGACAAAATATAACATCTATTCCTATTAAAAACACTAGAAAGCATAGGAATAAATGAAGTTTTCCTTAGAATAATAGGTGGCATCTACTTAAAGCCATCAGCAAGTATTATATGCAATGGGGATAAACTCGAACCATTTCCAATAAAATCAGGAGTGTTCACTATCACCCCTCTTATTCAGTCTGTTACTAGAAATGTTAGCAGTAGCAATTAGAGAAGAAAAAGAAATCAAAGGAATCAAATTAGGCAAAGAAGGGATTAAGCTATCACTCTTTGCAGATGATATGATGATATACTTGGAGAACCCTAGAAAATCAAGTAAAAAACTTCTAGAGACAATATATAAATTCAGCAAAGTTGCAGGATATAAAATAAACCCATATAAATCATCAGCATTCCTATACATTTCCAACAAAGTCCAACAGCAAGAAATAGTAAGAGAAACCCCCTTAAAAGTTACTGTAGACATTATGAAATATTTGGGAATCTACTTGCCAAAACAAACCTAGTACCTTTATGTATACAATCACAAAACACTTTTCATACAAATAAAATCAGATCTAATTGGGAAAACATCAACTGTTCATGGCTGGGTAGAGCTAATATAATAAAAATGACAATTTTACCTAAATTAAATTGCATATTTAGTGCCATACCAATCAATCTATTAAAAAATTACTTTATAGAACTAGAAAAAATAGTGGCAAAATTCATTTGGAAGAAAAAAAAGTCCAGAATATCAAGGCAATTAATGAAAAGAAATGCTAGGGACGGTGGCTTGCTGTACCAGATTTTAATCTCTATTGTAAAGCAGCAGTCACCAAAACTGCTTGGTACTCACTAAGGAATAGAGTAGTGGATCAATGGAATAGATTGGGTACAAATGACTCAGTAGTCAACAACTACAGTAACATACTATTTGATAAGCCCAAAGACCCTAGTTTCTGGATTAAGAATTCACTATCTGACAACAACTGCTGGAAAAATTGGAATATAGCATGGCAGAAACTGGGCACAGACCATTATATAACACCGTACACCAAAGTCTAAATGGGTACATGGTCTAGGTATAAAGGTTGATACTGTAAATAATCCGGGGAAGCAAGGAATAGTTTACTTGTCAGATTTATGGAGTAGGGAAGACTTTATAACCAAAGAAGAGTTGGGGAGCATTATAAAATGCAAAATGGATAATCTTGATTACATTAAATTGAAAAATTTTTGTACAAACAAAGCGAATTGTATAGCCAATCAGCAGTAGATTCCTGAGAGAATGCTACTGTGAACAGCTTTTAAGATTTGGCTTACACAGTATTAGTGAACACTCTGTTTATTCCATTACAAATCAATATTCAGTACAATGTTCACAGTACCAACAATTCACAATATTATATACAATATTTAGAACAAGGAAAGTACAGAAAGTAACAAGGAACAAGAGAAGAATCACTTGGTTTCCCTAATGGGGGAACCAGCTTCACATTTTTAGATTCAATCAGTCAAGTTAAAGATCCAATAAATCAATTAACAAAAGGAATGACCTAGTTTCCCTAAGAGGGAGTTGATTAAATCAACAATTCACAATAT
>JAQQSW010011610.1:0-12716 GCA_028646575.1 Pseudocheirus occidentalis | reverse complement strand
GCTGCCTTCTCTGCACCTTAAGAGTCTTTAAGAATTCCCTAGTACACTGAGAGGTGAAGTGAGAAACCCAGGTCAGAGGCAGGTCTTGAATCTGGTCTTCTGGTTTTGAGGATAATTCTCTATCCACTATGTTCACCTACCTTTGGTTGTACCTAAACTTAAATTGATCGATTTTTAGATAAAACACACCTTTATAAACTAGCAAATGAGGCAGGCAAGGGAAGCCATTTGGAAGAAATTTTAAAGAATCTTTTCAATCCTTAATTACCCATGTTTCTTCAATTACACTAGTCCCGGATGTAAGCTGTGCTACATTTAATAAATAAATGACACATAACATGAATCCAAATTGCATGAAATGCAAGGCAAGAGATTTGTAAATCCCTGGATATATTTTCCTGTTTCACAGTGATGAGCAACAAGGGAGAGTGGAGGAGGCAGAACACAGGAAGAAACTCAGCCAATAATGTTGTGGGGTGGTGGGTTATTTTGTTTTCCATTTTTGCAAATAAAAATCTCTCTTCCTATTGATTCCTGTGCATTCATGTAATGGGTAGGAGGAGAAAGAAGTGGGGGGGGGGGTAGTTCAGACTCAAGACTCATCCTGAATTGGGTCTCTGAAAGCTCTCTGCTCTGCTGAATAGGAATCAGTAATAAGGACAGCTCTGAAAGAATATGCATGCATTTTTTGTATTTTTTTGTCAGGCAGTGCAAAGACAATTAAGGTGTTTTTTTCCCCCTTGCTATATGTATAATACTCAGAAGTGAAAGCTTAATTAACTTGTCAGAATCATGGCATCTCTTTTCTTGAGTTTCTGTATCCACCTTCCCAAAAGATTTGAAGAAGTACAAACTCTCTAAATGCCTTCACTGAAGCACCTGATCAGCCACGACAATCTTGTCCTCTAATATGGCTCGCTGTCATTGCTGGGGGCTTTTTCATCCATCTGGGTGAGCACATTCTTTTCACCATTTGTCAAGAAATGTCTCAGCTTTGGAACACCAATTGTTCTACAGAGTGGGGGCCCGGCAGGTTGCAAAGAGGAAGCAAGACAGAGCAGCTAATTACCGTGTACCAAATTCATCTTTTTCTTGGGGAAAAACACTGAAAGAAGTACAACATTTGACAAGTCTAGGGTTGCCAGTAAGTTCATTTTTGCTTTCTTACAGTTAGCTTCTATCCTACAGTATTTGCTTTGTCAAGTGAATTTCCCTTTAAGAACCACAAAAGACACATGGACAGACAGACAAAACCTTTAAAGGCCCTGTTTCAGGCACTGGGCTATGTGTTTGTTGTGTTTATAAATACAAGCAAACAAGTTTGTGCCTATTCTCAAGGACTCTACATTCTTTTTTTCTTTTTTTTTCTTTTTTTTTTGGAGGGCAGTTGGGGTTAAGTGACTTGCCCAAGGTCACACGGCCAGTTTTTTGTGTTAAGTGTCTGAAGCCGGATTTGAACTCAAGTACTCCTGACTCCAGGGCCGGTGCTCTATTCACTGTGCCACCTAGCCGCCCCAACTCTGCATTCTAATAGGGGAAGACAACACATAAAGAAGTCCTAGAAAGGTGGTGGAGGGAGGCAAGACAAGACCCCCTTTCAGAGGTCCTAGGTGCCGCGTTCAAGTTTCAGATGGGAGGAGACAGAGATAAAAACTGGAGTGGAGGTGGCATGTCCAGAAAGTGAGGTTAAGGTGAGGATCTGGGCCAAATAAGGTAAAGCTCAATCATCAAAGTCCAGGGTGGTTGCAGGAACAGTCTAAATTTCGAGAAAGGAGGCAGGTGAGGATGAAGACCTGACTTGAACCAGATCCTCTCCATGAGTATTTTCCCTGGATATAAATTATTATCAAAGCTATATAAACTATTTCAGGTGATAAGCTTTAAATATTAGCTTATCTAATCTTCACAACAACCCTGAGAGAGAGGTGCTATTATTGTCTCCATTTACAGATGAAGAAACTGAGGCACAGAAAGCTTAAGTAACTTGTCCACTGTCACACAGCTAGGGAGAGTCAGAGGGCAGGATTCAAACTCAAGTTTTACTGACTCCAAATTCTGTGCTCAATACACTAAGATGCGCAAAGTACTTTATGTGCATTATTTGCATGTTATCTGATCTTCCCAATAACTCTGAACTATAGGTAATTATTCAGTGCTCTGATCACATATGCACAATGAACTTTAAAGAAAGGAAACTCTCTCTATTCATGCAGGTCAGCAAGCACTCTGACACTTAGTCTTAGGGTTGTCTGCAGCGTGATGGTAACAATGGTAATGAGTTAACATTTTATGGAGTGTTAATGGTGGCAGAAAACTTTATATACTTAAGTACAGATTTATAGATATGTTAGCTCATTTGATTCTCAAAACTAGATGATGTGGATATTAACCTCATTCCCCAGAGGTTTAGACAAATGAAGGTAATTGTAAAGACTGAGTCAGTATTCAAATGGCGACTCAGTGGATCAAGCCCTGGACCTAAAGTCAAGGAAGACTTGACTTCAAATCTCACTTTAGAAACTTGTGAACTTTTTGACTCCTGGGCAAGTCACTTTAAACCCTCTGTGCTTCAGTTTCTTCATCTGTAGGATGGGAATAATAACAGCACCTTTCTCCAATGAGTTGTTATAAGTATAAAATAAGATCAAATATTTGTAAAGTGCTTTTGTAAGCATTAAAATTAATTTTAAAAATATAAATGTTTGTTGTTGTTTATGTCCCCATTTACATTTTTTGGCAGAGATATTAGAGTGGTTTGCTATTTCTTCCTCTAGTTCATTTTACAGATGAGGAAACTGAGGCAAACAGGGTTAAGTGACTTTCTCGGGGTTATATACCTAGTGTCTGTCTGAGACAAAACTTGAATTCAGGTCCTCCTGATTCTAGGTCCAGAGTTCTAGCCACTGCACCACCTAGATGCCCCATCTAAGTTTTAGGTATTATATTTGTCATTCCTGACTCCAAAACTGTTTTCACAACCATCTGGCTGCTAGTATGTGATTTGCCTGGAATTACACAGCCAGCATATATCAGACTTGAAACAAGGTGATCTTTATGTTGAGAGGAGTTTTCTCTATCCATTCCCATCCTTCCCCTCATAGGTACTATCATTCATTTTTGCAGATGAGGAAATTAAGGGATTGTGAGATAGAATGAAGCTTTAGCTAAAGATCCTAGTGACTAGACATGCTTCCCTAAGATGAGAATAGCCTTCTCTCTCTTTTTCAATCTATGCCCTTTCTCCCTTAAAAAAAGGCAAACCATAATTTATATTTTCCAGGAATCCTTCCCTGATTTACCCTAATTCTATTCTGACTACTCCCTAATTCTTCGTTCTCTCACCACTCATGGACTCATTTCACACTAGGCTCATTTGCTTTTGTGAGTATGTTGCTCTGTAAAGGCCCCAGAGTCATTTTTATGCCAATATGATTCCACCCACCAACTAAGTAATGAGCCTCTTGGGAGGAGGGACTGTATCTTCTATTTTGGTTTCTTCTATTCTCAATCAACTCAACTGATGACTTGATGATGTGTTTATCATCTTCCTTTGAGAGAGGAAGGAATTGAGGCTATAAGTAGTTAAGTCATTTTTCTGAGGTTACTCACTATTTTAGTGAGAGAGCTAGAGTGGAACCTACTTAATCATTTATGATTTTATATTTAACTAGTGGCTCCTGGGTACAAGGAACCATACTGGACATGCTGGCTGCCATATTAACCATGACTAGACCAATTGCACAACTCTGGCTGATTTGAGAATGTGTCAGAAATTATTTTCAGGGCAATTCATTAAAAAACAAAGTATTCTTTCCTTTGGAAACCAGGATTTTTTTTTGCATATGTGGTTCTATTTGCATGACTTCACTGCAACACTGGCTGAAAACCACACAGTCAATATCACCTTTAACCAAGGGAATGGGAAGTGGAGAATCAAGGCAGATTTCTTGACAATCTAAGAGAAGGTGGTATTTGGTTCCAGTTACAAATTTCACTATACAATAGAGGTATAGTCACTTAGGGATACATTATTGGAACTCCGTTCATATTTGTCCATAATCTTTTGAAAACAGACTTCTAGCTGCTTCTAAATGGGTTTAAATTAAGGGAAAAAATCAGAAGATTATAGGAATGGAGTAAATATTTATATTTTTTAAAACTTCACCTTATTAGGAAGTTGGGGGTAAGGAATATAATAGATATAGGAATCATAGGATCACACATTTAGAACTGAAAGGAACCTTATGGGTCATGCAGTTTAACTTCTTCATTTTATGGAAGAGGAAACTGAGCCCTAAGGTCATAGAAGTAAAAAGTACCAGATAGAGAATTTGAACCCAGGACCCCTGAATTGAAATCCATCATTGTTTGGGAGAGAGAAAAGTATGAAGCAAGAGGAAGTCACAATAATGTGTTATATTAATGCATTTCCCAAGGAGCACAGACCTTTAAATGGGGTACAATTATTGATCAGGATGATACCTCCACAATTGTGGCTATGTATTCATCTTTAGGGAGACATGTCTATAATCCTCTCACAACAGTAAAACAGCTTGACCATTTGGTCTACCCTCCAGCCAAGAATATTTCAGGGAATGAAAGAAGAAGAAAAGGGTATGGTAAAATTCATAGAATTATAGATTTAGACCTAGAAGGAATTTCACAGGTCATCCAGTCTTATCTTGATTTTTACAGATACTGAAACCTAAAAAGGCTAAGTGACTTGCCCAAGTCACAGAGTTGCAAATGACAGAACCAATATTCACTCTCCTCTTCAAGCACAAGAGAATATACAATTAGATAATCAGGTCATTTCCATAATATAGAGACCTTTGGCAGCTGAAACTTTCTTTTCCTCTGAGAAAATATAAGAAAAAGAGGGAGTGGTAGAGAAAAAAAATGAAGGGAGAAAATACGTACTAAATACCCAAGAAAGGCAAATTTCCCACCTGGGAAAACCACTGGCTTATTGGCTAGTTCCACTGAAGGTTGTACAACTTTTGCAAAAAATCACTGTTAGCTTAAATGCAACTATCTTGAAAGCATGAGACAATATGTGAAATTATTAACTGGACTTAAATGTGTTTTCCTAAAATACTTACTTTAAAAGATCCACGATTTAATCAGTTTGGGTAGTTACTTCCCCAAGCAAATCATAATTCTCTAAGCTTCATGAGTTGTTATGCTCAAAAATTTCATCACTTGATAATCAGTCTTCTGATGATAAATCACCCAACACTTATGTAGACTGGACCTCACATGATAGACAGAGTTCACCTTCAAGAATCGAGATTCACCTCTAATCTAAGATGAGGGGGAAAAAATAGGAGCTTAGTGGAAAACATCTCAACATACATGTAGGAATTCAAGTACATTAATTGAAGGCACTAATGAGTCAAGAACACAAGTTCAAATACCTTTCCATATGTGACTGATCTGAGACTCAAATGAGATAACACAAGTAAAGTCTTCTACAGACCATGTAGATGATAGCTATCATCATTAGAATGGACAATAGAACAATAAATAGTATTTTAGTTCAATTAAAAAAACATTTATTATAGTCTATCAGAAGCAAAGTGCTATTTAATAGATATGTTTATTGTCCTTTTTTGAGGCAAGATCAATAAATATCTATTAAGTGCCTACTGTGTGCCAGGCACAGTGCTAAATTCTGGAGAAACAAAACAAAGATGCAAAAGACAGTCCCTGTCCTTAAGGAGATTACCATCTAATTGAGACAGAAGCCTAATATTGCTTTTTGCCCTAGAATGTGTAATTTCCTGAAGCTTTCAAAAATTCAGCTAAGAGAGGTCTTTGGAAAAGCAAGCATCACCGTTACTATTATCCTTATTTATTTTCTAAGACGACTCAGAAGATGAAATTACATCTTCATGGAAAGGAAAGAGAAATGTTCATTCTTCAGATGGCAGATGAGCTGTTTCTTTTTCTCCTCCAGCAAATCCAGCAAAATCGTCAAACCTTAGAGGCTTTTAGGGACCGTTGGATACAACTATGCCATTCCCCTCATAAAAACCAAGGCTACTATAAGTAATTGCAAGCTCACAGACACCTACTTCCTGTGCCCTGTTGAGAAATTCTATTCCCTATTCTCATTATGAATACTGCACAAAAAGATCTTAAATTTCTGATTCCTGCATTCATTTCTACATATGTAACTAATTAGATTTATCATTTTTATGCAATACACTAGGGCAATGAGCTGGAAATATTTTCTCTCAGACATTCTCTCAGACATGTGAGTAGTTGGAGAGTAAGACATATTTGAGACAAGGTCTTTGTGTTAGCAAATGTCCCAGAAAAAGAAAAACCTTTAGAAAGTAACAAGAAGGCATTCAACATACAGTAAATCACACCAGAGGAAGAAATCCTTCTTCAGGCCATCAGTCTTTTCCTTGTCTACAGGAATAGTAACGTAGAGAATAGGTTTTGATTTTAAGATTCTTACAGTCATCTTTGTCTCCGATGGAGAGATCAATCCCTTCTAATCACTGCTAAGTGTGACAGATGGACAAATGCCTGATGTACAAGGGATAAAAGAAATTGACATAAATATATGAAAACAAGAGACATTCTGCAAAATGTAAGTGATCAAAAGATATGAATAAACAGTCTTTGGAAGGATTACAAGCCATTGACAACCATATGAATGATTGCTCTAAATCACTAATGATAAGACAAATGTGAAACATAACAAGTCTGAGGTTTCACCCCACATTCAGCAAATTTACAAAGTTGATAAAGATGGGAATAATCAATATCGGAAGAGTTGTAGAAAGAATGTATTCATAGTGAAGCAAAGAGCAAGTCTAATAGTTCCGGAAACCAATTTGGAATTGTGCTGAGAATATGATTAATACAACCACACCTTTTGGAAGGGAGATCTCACTCCTAGGCATATACCTCAAGCATGTCAAAGATGGAAAGGTCTTAATGACAGCACTTTTTACAGTGGCAGTGAACTGAAAACAAGGTCAAAGTGCATTGTCTGGGAGATGGTCAAACACTTTTTAACACACTAATGCAAAGGAATGTTACTTCTCTGCAAGTAAAAATGGTTTAACAATGGTTATGAATTCAGCAAAACAAGGAAAAACATAAATGAACTAACTCTAAGTGAGTCAGGGTCACCAAGAGAGCACAATGATTACAATAATGTAAATAATAGCAAAAGTAAAATGCAATTAAATTTTTACTTAGTGTAATGAAAGATCACAGTCCTTGAGAACTAGTAAGTGAATAGACTTTCCTCCCCCCTCTCAGTAGAGAGAAGTCTATAGAGGTGGGAAAAAACATAAATACTGTCAGGCATGATTACTACACCAATGGGCTTGACTCAAATGTTTTTCTTTGTTACATAGAAGGGCTGTGGTGAGTGGAAGGGTTAAGGGAAAATGGAAGTTATAAAAACAGAAGGCAACAATCAAATTCTAAATATTTTTACAATGTCCATAATTATATAAATGTGTGTATATAGACACACACATATGTAAGCAATGTCCAAAGAATTCAAAGTAACTCAAAATAACAAAATAATCACTCCAAATAACTGGATGAAGAATCAGTATCAGAAGATCTAGAAATGAGTTCCAGTTCTAACATTTCCTAGCCATGTAATTATAGAAAAGTTGTGGAAAACTTTCTAAATTTCAGTTTCCTCATCTGTAAAATGAAGACAGTAACACTTGGACTCCTCACCTAACAGTTGTTATGAGATCACAATCAGATCCCTAAGATCAAATAAGATAATGGATGTCATTTGGGGCTAACCCTAATTCAGGTCAGTGTAGTAATTAAGTCTGAGTTAAAATGAAATGAGACGTTCACAGACCATAAAATGCAAACCTCTCTCCCTGCCTGCCCCCCCCCACAATTACTTAGAATTGTTTAAAAAGATACAATTGCTAAAGTTAAAAAGGATACCTCCCTCTTCCAATTCATCATAGCAACTGGCTATGCTAGGTTCAAAAAGCATTTCTACAAGGCAGTGAGAATTCTGATAAAAATGACACTACTTCCCCATAGGCTGATCCTTTTGTGCCACAGGAAGAAAGGAAGCCTCATCATCATATTAAAGGGAAATCAGCTAACACAGATGTGGAAACTTTCTTCTCTGTCAAGGCCCTCCTCAGTGGCCACCTCCTGCATGGAGCCTTCCTTGGCATTATCCTTCCTACCCTCACCCTGAAAGAGCCCTTTGCCTAGACCTATCATCTCCTATTTTCTCTCTATCCTTTGTATCATGCCATTTATGTCTATGTCCCCCACAATTAAATTATAATCACTTAGAAATTTGCATATTTGTAGTATCTATCTTTGTCTGTAATAGCATTTTTTTCATTCAGTAGATATTTAATAAATAACTGTAGTAGATATTTGTTAAATTGAAATTTTGAAGTACAAAGTACTGTGTTGTTGTTTAGTCATCTTCAGCCACGTCCAATTCTTCACAACCCCATTTTTGATTTTCGTGACAAAGATACTGGAGTGGTTTGCCATTTCCATCTCTGGCTCATTTTACCAACGAGGAAATGAAGTAAACAGGATTAAGTGACTTGCTCAGAGTCACACAGTCAGGAAGCGTCTGAAGCTGAGTCTGAACTCAGGATAAGTCTTTCTGACTCAAGTCCCAGTGCTCTAACCACCGCAACACCAAGCTTCCCCAAAGTACTTTGTCTTTGAGATTTAGCTCAGTGTTTTCAGGTTGCAAATGAGAACATTCAAGTCCAGAAACACTTTATGACTTGTGAAAATTCTCCCAGTCAGTACAAGAGCTAAGACTACAACCTAAGCTTCCAAATTCAGTGCTTTTTTTTGATACTACCATACCTTAATGCTAAAACTGCACACTCACACACTTCCCCACTCAAAAGTACCCAAAGACTCATATATCCTTGCCTCTTATGTTTAGGTCATAGAATGTGGGATTCTTAGTTTGCATTCCTTGAGTCCTGGAAGAGAAGGCAGAAAAGAAGTCTGCTGGTCAGTAGAGGTGAAGTCAAATATTCAGTGGATGATCCCCAAAGGCATATTAGATACAGGCAGAGAAGGCCACCACATACAAAATGATCTGAGACATGTTGAAAGCTCTCACTTAAAAAATATCTCCCCCTATCATCTGAAATTTTTATAATTAGTAACCTTCAAGTCAAGGCATTCAAAGCCATTGTTAACATTCAAAAGTTACTTGAAAAGACAATATTTTCCATCATTATCACCTCTGCAGAAATTGCTAAATCATATTAGCTAGTCAGTCACTGAAAAAGGTCCTTAAGAAATGGGACCCAGAGCTGATCCTCTTTTCTGGGTAACACAGATGGGAACATTCTGGAAGAATGGGTAGTACACAAAAGGGGAAACCAAAGCATGATTCACTTTGGGGGGGCTTCTAGGTAACCAAGATAAATATATGCAAATGGGAGAAGGGATAAGGAGGCATTGATAGCAAGATTAGGAACTGGAGACAACTCTATAGGCTTGCTTACATCTGTTCCTGGGAATTATACAAAGTAAATAATCCATATTTGAGTAATGGAAAATTGAATAAGAGTGATTTCTATAGAAGAATGGGAAGAACAAGAACAAGCAAGTTTAACAGCAAGAATTATCTTACAGGGGGAGGAGGAACAGATGAGAGGGGATGGGAAGAAAAAAGAAAGGAAGGGAAACCATAGGGAAGGAGAAGGAGGAAGGGGGGAATAGGAAAGAGGGGAAAGATAGAGAAAGGAGAGGAAAGGGAAGGAGAAGAAAAAGGATAAGGAGAAAGTTTATTAAATAAGCACATTTTGACTTTTATATTAGTTGATTTAAAATATAACATTAGATTCTTATTTAAATAGAATTATCCTAGTATTTTTGGCAGAATGTCACTAAGGAAGAATTTTTCAATGGTATTTTCTGAAGAGCCACAAAATCTGTCATTTTAAGAGAGGAAAAAGTCCCACCTGCCTTGTAGAATTGGTAGCACATAAATGGATTGAAGAGGACTAAAATTTAAAAACCATGGTACATTCATGACTATGTGAAGGAAGACACATGCCTGAAAAATTAGGAATTTATCATGTTCAGTTATTCTAAATTTTTCTCTAATATCTTATAATTACCAGGTCTGTTTCCCTAGAAATCTTAAGAGCAGTTTAAGGGTAGAAAACACCTCATTTTTAAGTTCAAATATCTTGTAAAAGATAAAAAATACTTTAACTTAAAATTTTAAAATACTAAAGTGCAATAAAATAAAATAAAATCCAATCAACACCAGTGCTATCATGGTGGAGGAGTATTTCCAGGTATTTCTTCCAGCTATGGCTGCTTCATGAAAACTCCCTGTTACAAAAGTGAATGTTTGACTTAAGATATAAGAAAAGTTCTAAGGATGTCTGATTTGTGAAACAATTATTGTTTTAAGAGCTTGGAAAACCACATCTGACACTCAAGTGCTAGAGTCTTGGGAGTTACATTATTAACAATGGTGAAAACAATATCCAAAAAGAAAAAGGGAAGAAAAAAAATCTGTTTTCAGTTGATGTGGAATACAGTTTCTGTCTATCTTTCCTTCACTCTTAGTAGTATGTTTCTTCTTGGTTTCAGATGAAAAATAGCTATAACTTCTAATCAATGTCCATACCCAACTGATCCAAGACTTTTTGAAATCATCCTGGAAAAGCCAGGCAAAGAAAGCTCATCCTACCACCCGTTACTCTATCGAACTGGCCAAAGCCCAGAAAGGAACAATTAAAACTTGAAAGGTATTTTAAAGTGCCTAGCCTGTCAGCTGCTGAGTGATGGGGCAAAGGCAAAAGATACCAGTTTCTAAGCCAAATTCACTCTGGACTGATTACTCACTGTCCCCACAATATGCCTTGTGCTTTCCTGGTCGCATCATTTTTCTTTGCCTTTTTTGTTCCCTACTCCCCTCTGTTAATCTAAATCTGACTAGTCCTGGAGGTTAAAACTCTACAACTCAACTTCTACTACCTCCTAGTAATTTTCATTGAGCATCTAGAACTAAAGTGATATTTCCTTCCTTCGAATTCCTTTTGAATGTGCCATTTATCGCTGTTGTCTTTTCTTGGCAACTCTGTTGCCTGTTCGTAGATAGCTAGGTGGTACAAGAGAAAAAAAATGCTAGACTTGGAATCAAGAAGACCTGAGTTCAAATGCTTAATTGCCTCAGACTAGTTGTGTGAGTCTGGCCAAGTCATTTAAACTCTGAGTCAATTTTCTTATCTGTAAAATGGGGAAAATTAAATAGTACCTAACTTGCAGGGTTTTGTGAGGACCAAATAAGAAAACATATCAAAGTACTTTGTATACCTTAAAGTGCTATATAAATGCAACCTATAATTTCAATTATTATTACATGGTTTATTAACCTTTTTTGTGTTACAGACTCCTTTTAGCAATCTGATTAAGTCTTGGGACCCCCTTCTCAGAATAACTTTTTTTTCACTATCTGAAATAAAATACATGGAATTACAAAGGAAATCTATTATATTAAAGTATAATTATCAAACTAGTTTTAAAATTCATCAGTCTCAGATTAAGAACCCCTGTCTGGAGGGCAGAACTCATGCCTAATACCTGTATCTACTTCGTCATCTGCCTTCTAACACCTAAAATGATGACCTGAACACAGAAGATCAATAAATGTTTGTGGATTTATTTGCTTCATACTTACACATTCCTATTAACCATATTGGGCAGTTAGGTGGCAGTGGATAGATCTCTGGACCTAGAGTCAGAAAGACCAGAGTTCAAATCTAGCCTCAGACATTTATTAGCTGTGTGACCCTGAAGAAGTCACTTAGCCTGTTTGCCTCATTTTCCTCATCTGTTAAATGAACTGGAGAAGAAATGACAAACCACTCCAGTGCCTTTTCCAAGAAAACCCCAAAAGGAGTCACAAAGAGTCAGATATAACTAAAAAAACTGAACAATAACTGCATTGGTCACAAGATGCTCCCAAATATCTATAGCACCCCTAAAAGAAATCTCTTGTAAGGACAAAATAGGTTGTATTTTCCAAACTGCAGTTTTTAATGAAAGACTCTTGACTTGGGAATTCCTTCTACTGAAGGAATCAACACTTCAGTTGATTATATTAGATACATTAGAATATAAGTTCCTAGACAATGAGTCCTATTTCACTTTTGTCTTCATATCACCAATACTTATTACAGTGTCTGCAATATGGTGCTAAATGAATTCATATTGATTAATCTATAGCTCGATATTGATTGAGAGGTAAATTCCTGGGAGTTACCTAGAGCAGAAGTGTCAAACATGTGGAGTGTGTCTTGAACTAGATTATTGAATACTGAAAAATATTTTTTAAATATAATACATAGGGGGCTGAGCCAAGATGGAGGCATAGAAGCAGCAAAGTTTCACAGCTTCCACACAGGCACCCTAAATATCCATTAAATATGACTTTAAACAAATTTTAGGGCTCCCAAACTCTCAAAAATACAGAAAACACATCTCTTGCTAAAGGCAGCTCAGCAGGTGGGGCTCATTGCAGCAGGCTGGGAGCTGCAGCCAGCCCAGCCCAAAACCTCAGCCAGGCCCCAGGGTGGTCAGACAGAGCTGAGTCTATAGGAGAGTAGATTGGTGTCACTGGAGGCACAGATTCCTCATATATCAGACCAGAAGAAAAAAGGCTAAGAGAAAGGCAGTGAAGTTTGCTAAAATTGAGG
>JAQQSW010011609.1:0-12716 GCA_028646575.1 Pseudocheirus occidentalis | reverse complement strand
GAAGAACTTTTATATACAAAGACTAGCAAAAGCTCCAGTCAATAGGGTGATTCTCTTAATAATGAAACTTCAGGTATTACATCACACAGAGGGACCTAATCTGCAACCCTAAAATAACACCATAAAAATTGATTTCTACATCCCTATGTCTAAAATTCTCAGTTGTGAAGGTGGGGTGAACTATTCCTGATTCCTATGTAAAGTGGCTCTGGCACAAGGACAGACCCCCATTAGATTACTCAGATGGCATCTGTACTAATGCCAACAGGAAATCTTTGGACCTCTGATAAGGTAGTGATTCATTCCAACTGCTTTATTGATGAGCTATGATAGTATCTAAAATTTGAAGAAGTGACTATCAATGTTCCTCCTCTTTAACGCTCTGACTTTGTCCTATGTTCTTCAGTGGAATGGCCTTTGTGTAGAATACCTTCAGCCTAAATGCTAACTTGGGCAGATGACAGTGGATAAGAAAGTAGCTCTAGAGACAGGAGGACATGAATTCAAATCCAGCCTCAGATACTTCTAGTTGTGTCACCTTGGACAAGTCACTTAATCCTATTTGCCTTAGTTTCTCATCTGTAAAATAAGTTGGAGAAGGAAATGGCTCTAGTATCTTTGCCAAGAAAACCCCAAATGGGGTCATGGAGAGTCGGACCCAACTGAAATGACAAAAACAAACTTTGGGAAATGACTCATGAACTTAAACTGTCCAGAAATAACCTCTAATTCATCTAGAAGTGACTAAGTTCTGGTCTCCTCTACATTACAGGGCAAGGGAGTACATATCAGTTGCATGACTTTCAAATGAGAATCCTACTTCTATTAGACCAGAATAAGCTGTGTGGAGTACACTATAGCCTTGGATATCTATAGGTTACTTTAGTGTGCAAAAGAATGTGCATTTGCTTTTGCATTAATAGCTTAGGTCCTGTTAACTATTTGGGTCTAGAGGTTTTCCTCAGTTCTACAATTCAAAAATCCAAGTTGTGAACATGCTTTATTTATTAAAATGAAAAATACGTGGATAAAAAATTTCAAGCTGGGGCAGCTAGGTGGCGCAGTGAATAGAGCACTGGCCCTGGAGTCAGGAGTACCTGAGTTCAAATTCGACCTCAGACACTTAATACAAAAAACTAGCCCTGTGACCTTGGGCAAGTCACTTAACCCCAACTGCCCTCCAAAAAAAAAAAAAGCAAAAAAAAAATTTCAAGCTACTTAATTTTAAGTGGTTAAATGAAACAGTGCTGGCCACCGGCCCCCTAACAATGAAGGGAACACAGCCATTGAGGACTCAAACCAATTACAATAGGGAAAATGCTCTCACAAACCTCTCAGGGGATTCGAGAATCCTGAGGGGGAGATACGTGGGGTCAAAGTGCCTACTTCAATTAGTACCAATGCATTAGTATCATCAAGAAAAACTAAAGCATCAAGATTATGTAAATTTTTTTTCTTTTTGGAGGACAATTGGGGTTAAGTGACTTGCCCAAAGTCACATGGCTAGTAAGTGTGTCAAGTGTCTGAGGTCAGATTTGAACTCAGGTCCTCCCGGCTTCAGCATCGGTGCTCTACTCATTGTGCCCCCTAGCCGCCCCAAGATTATGTTATTTAAAAACAACAACAACATCCTTCTATCCCTCAAAAACAATAGCATTCTGTAAGTTCAATAGTTAAATGATTTTCAGGATGTACTGTCATTCATAGTCAAATTCTGGCCACAAGAGGGTACTGAAGATCAGTTTTTGTCCCTACAGGTCTGCTCTATGTCACATAATGTAGAACTACAATTTCTCATGAGACACTTAAGCAGTAAGCATCCATAAAGCCCTGCGCTTCTTTTCTATTGGAACTAATCAATTATAGCCCAAAGTAACAAGAAGCAAGAGATAGATGTTCTGTAAACTGAAAACTTTATTTTTAACCAAGAATGTGAGAAAACCCAGAGTGAACCAAAAAAAGCATAGCATTAAGCCGTGTGGGACACCCTATATACGGCCACACCTCCCTTGATTTCATATGATTATAGTTTTAAACTAGAATTGAACTTCCATGGGTTTCAAATTGTCACCTAAACTAACCCCAGTTGTTGATTCACATGGAATCTAGATGCATTCCTGTGGGATCCTGATCCCTAAGACTGGGCTTGGAAGTTTTTTTCCTCTCACTCTGCATCATTTTACCCATATCCCAGAACTCCAGGGAAAATCTCTTAAAACAATGTTTAGTTATCATTCATGTCTGGTGTCTTTCCCTAAAGGGACTGATGGGGTCCTTTCTAAAAGTCTACTCAATGTATAAAGTAGATATCAGGTAAGGGGACTAGATGTGAACTTTTATTGTACTGGGAACTCCTGAATGAGAACTCTATTCACCAAAAGAAATTGGCACCTTCTCTTGGCAACATATAATCTTAGAGAGTTGCCTAATGAAATATAAAAATCACTTGCCCAGAGTCACACAACCACTCTATATACATGTAGGACTTGGATTCAGGTCTTCTTGGCCCCAAGGTCAGCTATTCATTCTACCATGCTGCCTCTGGTACAGGGCAGCTATTTCCTCAACTATAAAAGAAATGCATAGAATAAAGAAGACTCAGAAATACTACTTAAAATTGTATTTTTTATTCTAAATTTAACAAACTCCAAATAAGATAAGCATTTCTGTACATAAAGCAGATCAGTAGTGCACATGCAGACACAAATCTGCACCATATTCAGCTTACTTCTCCCTCCAAGTGTACAACAGATTCAAAATGTTATTTTCAGAGATATCCTGTGTTAGTTTCCTACTGCTCTTCCTTCTGTTCTCATTTGTGCATTTAAAAAAATGCTTCAATGACCCTCTTTTCTTTTTTTCATTTAACTGTTGCTATCCTCCCTCTTGCTTTTCCCCAGTTCTTCCCCCCAAATTAAAAGGAAAACAAAAGCCTTGTGACAAATATGCATAGATGAGCAAAAAAAAAAACCCAAACCCTCACATTTACTGTGTCAGAAAATCTCTCATTTTGCATCTCATTTTTAGGAGGTGGCTAAGATAGAGATGCTTCATCACCAGTGCTGTGGAATCATAGGTGGTCATCGCACTCATGAGAGGTGTTCAGTCTTAGTTTTTTTTCTTCACAATTTTGCTGCTACTATACAAATTGTTCTTCTAGTTCCGTCCTCCATTAGTTCCTACAGATCTTCCTGGGTTTGCTGGAAACTATCCCCATAATCATTTTTTTTTTGTTTTTGACTTGTTTATTTACTTTTAGTTTACAAAATTCAATTACAGAATCAATTGAGTTTCAGATTTTCTCCCCTCCCTTTTCTCCACCCCCACCCCACCATGGTGGCATGCAATCAAGTATAGGATCTGCAAATACTTTCACATTAGACATTAGTGTGGTTGTATAGAAGCGTTGTAACCAATGGAGCAAATAATAGGAAAAAAAAAGAAACAAAACCACACATGGAAAAGAACAATAGCATGTGTTGCTTCAGTCTCCATTTAAACTCTGGTCTTTCTAGATCTTTCTCTGAGTGTAGGTATCTCCTTCCATTCTGAGACTTGTAGAGTTGTGTTTTAACTGTGCGTTGCTGAGAGGAGTCCAGTTTATCAAGGTCAGTCGTCACACATACATCATCATTCCTTATGACACAATAATATTTCGTTACATTTGTACACCATTTGTTCGGTCATTTTTAAATTTATGGGTACTTAGTTTCCAGCTCTTTGCCACTACAGAAAGGGCTGTTATGAGTATTTTTATTTTTACATATGAGTTCTTTTCCATTTTCTCTGATGATTTTGGGGTATAGGTCTGGCAGCATTGTCACCATGTGAAAGGGTATATGTGGATTAGAGACCTTTTTAGCCTACTTCCAAACTACTTTCCAGAATGATCAGACATTTACAATTCCATCAATAGTGTACAATTAATGTGCATGCTGTCCCATAACCCCTCCAACAATTCTCATTTTTTCATTTTTTCATTTTAGCCAGACTGAGGGGTACAAGGTAGAGACTCAGAATTATTTTAATCTGTATTTTTCTAATTATTAGTGATCTGGAGTGACTTTTCATGTCTGCTGATATTAACATTTAAACCATAAATTATTACACATCACTTCTATTGTACTCTCCTAAGATGAAGAAAAGACTCCTGGGAGACTTACAGGATTGGTGGATAGGTATTTTACTTTTATCTCTGACTTATTATGCCTCTGCAATTCCTAAGCCAAATCTCCTGGCAACATAGAAGATAGTTTGAGCATTAACCCTTTGGCTGCATAATCCAACTGGTGATTTTTCCTGGCAGCAGCGCATCTTTTCTTCTGAGAAACACTTCAGACACAGATATTGCCTACCATTGTCATTCAATATCTGTGATGTCTTGACTTTTCTAGGTCACTGAAATGTCCATCGTTAGGGATCACTCTTCTATTTAGTGATGGAAAGCAGAAGAGACAGAGATCCAGGGACTTGAGGTCTAGTCTCAGGGTTACCCAAATGAGCACATGTTATCTCTGTTGTAGGTTGATAATCACTACAGTTGTTGCTTGGGATAGAGAGCTGAGGGATATGGGGGAGAGGAAGAAAAGTCCAAGGAGAGTTGGCTATGGCTGTGTGCCAACAAAGAGGCTTTCTTGAAAGAGACAAGAAACTCTCTCCTTGCTCCTTATATCCCACAAAAATGGGGAATTCTTCCCATTACAATCATAAATACATTTTTTGGGGGGGCACAGCCCCTCATTCCCTACCTTATAATAGGGACAAAGAGACTAACTGGGAGCTTTTGGCCATTCGTGTCCTTTAGCAAGGATCCAAAGGGATCATGCCCGGCTCCATGTCAAGTACTCCAATACATCCCTGCTACACAATGACTAAATGCTAGTGATGACTAATTCATTGTTGTTGTTGAGTCTTTTCAGTCACGTCTGGCTCTTTGTGACCCTAGTTTGGGTTTTCTCCCAAAAGGCACTGAAGTGGTTAGTCGCTTCCTTCTCCAGCTCAGCTTATTTTACACATGAGGAAATGAAGGCAAACAGAGTTAAGTGACTTACCCAGGGCCATACAGCTAATAAATGTCTGAGGCCAAATTTGAACTCAGGTCTTCCTGACTCTATCCAGTCCAGCACTCTATCCAGTGCACAACCTCAACTGATTCATAGAAATAATCTAATCTAGCTTCTTATTTCAAAGATAAGATCCTGCGGGGAAAAGCAACTGACAAAAATTGTACAGCTAATAAATAGTGCATCTGAGAGTAGGTTCTTAAATTGATTTGCTTTTTTATAAAAGCTCAGCTTTTATATATTTTAAAATTACATGTTTCATTTATTTATTAACAATAGTTATGTGTCTAATAAATGTGTCTATCTACCTAGTTAGTGAAAACTTAATATTAAACATCAAACAACCACCCAAGCTTGTTTAGTTAGCTTTCACAATAGAACACAAAAACTTTTACAAAGGAATATTTGCTTTCAAAAGTAAATCTTAAAATATACAAATTTTCTGCCCTTAACACATGGGAGGCATAATTCCTTTTCTTCTTGTTCCACCTCAGTTCCTGGGTGGGAGAAGGGGATTAGGTTTACAATTTAGCTCCATTTCCATAGAGCATAATCCCAGTTCCAGATTTAAAACCTTTCTTTGGCTCACTCTGGCTTCTTAGGGCTTCCAGCCTGGTGGGTTAGCTGGCTGGCTGACTGCACTACCCTGCCTGCAGTCCTGGCTATAAGGTTATCATGGCTCAAATTCCCTGTTACATGGGGATTACCTCTAGCACCTAAACCTGAGGACAAACAACAAAACAGAAACATCATCAGACTTATTTCTCAGAGCTGAGGTAAAAGAGAGGTAAACTGGGGAATTATTGTCCTTACCCTCTCAGCTCGTGGTCTCTATGCTGGGCACACCAGATAGGAGTCACGGAAAAGAGCACAGTGGTTAAAAGATGGTGGAAAAGAGATCACATGGGTAGGATTCAGCACTTTTAAAGACACAGTCAGTCAGTCAAAGGAGGCTACCCCATCCACATGCTAAGGGATGGAGGAGAGGGGCTCCCCATTAGACAAACTGGGTATGCTCAAAGGCTCCTCAAGGCCAGCTCCAAGGGGATACTCGGAAAAGTCCAACATATAACAGTTAAATTAATTCATTTCAATGGATGAAATATCACAACTTTTTTTGTTCTGTTTTTATTACCATCCTCCCATCCATCTTCCCCTCTCTCCATCAGATGTTCCTCCTTATAAGAAATATGAATAACCAGGTAAAACAAATCAACACTTTGGCCATGTCTAGAAATGTCTGTCTAACTCTGTACTTCTAGCTCAGAGAGTCAACAAATTATAGCCTGAGGGCCAATTCTAGCTGATGCTTGTTTTTGTATTGCCTGATACCTAAGAATGATTTTTACGTTTTTAAATGCAATAAAATTTTATTTGAAAATACAGAAACCATTCTTAGTTCTAGGACTATAAAAAGAAAATAGGTGTGGACAGGATTTGGCCCATGGGCTACAGTTTGCAGGCACCTGTTCTAGTTCAAAGGGTAGACATTAGGTTTCATCTTCTGTCTTGTGTGGTCTTGATTGTTTGAAGCTTTGGTCAGAGATCTGACATTTTTCTGGATTGTTTCTACTCACATTATTATTGTATTCATGGCACAAATTATTCTACTGGTTCTGCTAACTTTACTGTGAATCAGTTCATACAAATCTCTCCAACAAAGTCCTGATTTCTTTTTTTAAAATTTCATTTATTTGTTTTCATATTCCTGATTTCTTATGGAAGCTAGGTGGTGCAATGGCTAGAGTATTGGGCCCTGGAATCAGGAAGATCTGAGTTCAAAATCAATTTCATTACTTACTGTGTAACCCTGGGCAAGTCATTAACCACTATTTGCCTTAGTTTCTTCAATTGTAAAATGGGTATAATAGCAGTACCTATATCTCAGCATTATTGTGAGAATCATATGAGATAATATTTGTAAAGTATTTAATACAGTGCTTGTAATGTGGTGAAAACTGTATAAATGTTTGTTCCCTTTACACTTTCCCCTATGGTACCATAAAATTCCTATACATGTATATAACATGTTCAGCCATTCCCCAATTGATGGGTATCTATTTTGTTTTGAGTTCTTTGCTACAACTAAAAACGCCTATAAAGATTTATGTACATATAGGTACATGTGTACACTCTTTCTTTTACCTCTTTAGGGTACATACCTAATAGTAATATCAATGGGAAAAGGGTGTGTATATTTTAGTGACTTTCGGGGTATGGTTCTAAATTATTTCCAAAATGATTATGCCAATTTACAACTCCATTAACAATATGCCAATTTATTTGTTTTCTAACAATTTCTATTTCCCTTTTTAATCTTCATTGCCAAATTCATGGGTATAATGTAGAATATCAGAGTTGTTTTAATTTGTTTTTCTCTTATTATTAGTGACTTGGAGCATTTTTTTCCATATTATTGTCGACAGTTTGTATTTATTCATTTAAGAATTTGCATAATAACTTGTATTTTTTTAGAAAAAACTGGAGAAAATTTTCAAGAAATCTAGAAATAAATCTAGAGCATCTTATTATTTTAAGAGATCAGCAAGAAAGTAATCTAAACATAAATTAATCCAATAGGGAAAGAAACCAATATTTATTAGTTATTTATTTTAGGTCTAGTAGAAACTGTGTTGGAAAATAATACAGAATTATGAATTATGAATGAAGATTACTTCTCCTGTTCTGTTCTTGGCCTTAAACAGAAAAATGCCAGCCCAAATACAGGACTCACTTCTAATTTCATCAGTGTAGAAAATTCTATAACTTTGCAATAAAAGTCAATAATCATTTGTTAAATGCTTACTATCTGCCAGGTATGCTAAGTTCTGGGGACACAAATGCAAGCAAAAAGAAAGACAGTCTCTGCTCTCAAGGTGCTTACATTCTAATGGGAGAAGATAGTACATAAAAGGAAGCTGAATTGGAGAAAGTTGGAAGAGTCTGGAATGGATAGAGAAAAGAATGAAAACATGGCTGGTTGTCTTCTTTGTAATGGAGTTTCTAGAAGGATCTCCCAATTAGAGGAGAGAGCCATGGGGGTGAAGGGTTTGAAGGCTGGGAGAGTTGGGGGGATGGAGTCAACTTCCAGGGTAAGAAGGCTGTAGGACAGAATAAACTTCTAGGGTGAACTTCCTTCATTTCACTTAACTCTGGACTTTCTCTGCCATTCATCCAAATCTTCTTCAGCCTGGAAGTTTCATTTACCCCTGGACTTTTCACACTGGAAGTACCTCCTGCCCTAGCAGCATCTCCCTTTGATTGGGTGGTTCCTCTCAGAACTTCCATTTTAAGAAGGACATCCAGGCTAACCATATCTTCATTCCTGTAGACTCGGTTGCACTCCTATCTGGACAAGTCACTTAACCTCTGTTTGCCTCAGTTTCCTCATCATAAAATAGAGATAATGATAGCATTTATCTCCCAGCATTGTTTTTCCAATCAAATGAGATAATAATTGTGAATTGCTTGACACATAGTAAGCCCTACATGAATGTTAGATTATCATCATCATCATCATCAATTAATTCCTGACCCTCAGTCTTTTCCCACCATGTCCCCATCCTTGGTGCCTTCATCTTTTCCCACCTCTTCAGCTTTTCAGCTTTCTTTTGTGTATTGTCTTCCTTATCAAAATATAAGCTTCTTGAGAGCAGGGACTATTTTTTTTCTTCTTGTATTTGTATTTCTCTGGTTGGTGAAGTGGATGCAGTGCTGGACCTGGAGTCAGAAAGATTTATCTTCCTGAGTTCAAATCTGGTCTCAGACACTGTGTGACCCTGGGCAAGTTGCTTAACCCTCTTTGCCTTAGTTTCCTCATCTGCAAAACAAACTAGGGAAAGAAATGGCAAACCACTCTAGTATCTTTGCAAGACAATCCCAAATAAGGTCACAAAGAGTCAGAAACAACTGGAAAAAAAAATGACTGAAAAACAACAAATTTGTAATCCTAGTGTTTAGCATAGTGCCTTTCACTTAGCTGGTGCTCAATATATGCTTTTTGATTTGACATGACTTAGGAAGGCTGCTGTGGCAAGGTATAGAAAGTCTGGAGAGTTAGGAGTGGAACCAAGAGAAGGACAAAGACATGGTTGGCCTGGATACTTTCCTTAAAATGGAGGTTCTGGGAAGAATTCACCATCCAAGTAAGTGGCCACAGAACAGAAATTAATTTGCAATTTAGAGCTCAAGAGGGTTCCCTTGGGCACTGAGATGTTTGGTGACTGTTTATTATCATCCAGCTAGAATGTGTCAAAGCCTGTATCCTCCTAGATTCCAAGCATGACACTCTACCTACCATGCCATGCTTCCTCTCCACAAAAATGTGTCGTTTTAAGTAAATACATAAGTAAACAAATGAACAGAAAGTTTTAAGATTGCAAGGTATTGCTATAATGCATTTTTTTGCTTAGTTCTTACCATCTTATTCTACTAGTTGAGTTTTTTATATCTTGCTTGGCTTAGGAAAGGTATGAAATTATGTCTAATACATTATTATATAGCCTCTAGACTGATACATTTGGATAAGGAATCCAAGCCAATAAAACAAAAATTGCTTTTGGCATAAATAAACGGGAAAATTACAAAGACAAGTACTTCTAAGGAAAAGCCTTTTGTAAAAATAACCAATATTTTTAGTCTATGCCATCTAAAATGTAACTATACTGATTCTATTTGGCCACTGTCCCTGGTCAAACAAGTTCTACCACTATGTCCTAAAGTCTCTTATGACGCTTTGCTGCTTTAATTAAGTGGACTTCCATTGCAAACTCTCCAGTTTATGTGTTATCTTTGTGTGTGGTATCATTCTATTCTCTTTTTAATCTGGTTTAATTATACTGTGCTATCCATGACTTCAATATATAGCCTAGTAAACAGTGTTGGTAGGTAGGGTCTAAACAGGAAAAGAAGATCTCTTTACCCCCATTTCTGCTGAATTTTCATTTCTCTACCCTTTTCAGTTCAAGAAAAAGATCTACATTTACTGGATCTCTGACTCATTTCCATATTAATTTGGGATTTACTCAATTTTGATTCATGGGCTGCTATGTCATTGTGCTTCCCCTTAGCCAGCAGTGACTTGGGCTGGAGGTATGTTCCTCGGAGAAGACGTTGGTGGTATGACCTACAAGTGGTTAGTAACACCATTCCACCCTGACAATTATCTTTTGTCATTAAGACTGAGCTATGTAATTATTTCACTGGTTCACATGATCTATGATCCCATTATGTTGCTTCCCTCAAGCATTTACTTGGCAGAATGAAGGGAGGAGGGCATTCCCACAGATCAAATCAAAGGATAAGAACGACAACTATATGGTGAGTCATAAAGACAGCCACATAACTACATAAGAAGAGTTCTCTGCTTGGGCTGGGTCCAGTCTAGAAAAAAAAATTCAACTAATATTTATTTAGTACCTACTATGTGGAAAACTATATAAGGCACTGGGGTGATGAAAAGATAAAGTCCAGTTCCTGTCCTGGTGGGATACAGCATGTAACTATAATATTGAATAGGTTATAGGATCTACAACTGGAAGAGATGTTAGAGGTCATCTACTACAACCTCTTATTTTTAGTAGTGAAACTCAGCAGGGATGCCACGCTGTGTGTCAGTCTAGCCTAGCAGTGGAGTTATTGGCTTGATATCTTACAGTGAACTTTGTGAGTACTCTCTGGTGAGATAAAGGTATATTAAAGCTCTGAAGTTTCAAAGTCATGACTTGCTTTGGACACAAGTGCTGCCTAAAAGTGTACCTAGTGACCATTGTACCTAAAGTTTGTGCCTATTCTTCTCTCTCACTGCTCCCCCAACCCCCCCCCCCCCCCATCCTTCGCTGTTGACTATAGTTATGAGAGAGTGCATGCTTTGGGCTGTGTTTGACTCAGGCCAGTCTCCTGTTAGAATATAATGAGACAAGTGTAAGTCATTCAACAGCTGATGAAAGGAGATTTACTTTTTTCATAGCAAGAGAATATTTAACAAGGGTCATCCTAAGTTGATTGTGTTAGGTGAAGTTCTCTTGTATCTGTGTTGCCTTCCTGCCAAGCAGAGCCCATTTGGAGCTCCTCCTGGCTGCTTTGCATTCAGGGGACCAGAAAGTGATAGCAATAGAATGAAATTTTAGTCCTCTGTGCCAATCAAGTTTTAAGGATTTAAAAAATTAATTACTTATTTTTAACATTCATTAAAATTTTTTTTTAGTTCCAGATTCTCTCCCTCCTTCCTGCCCCTCATCCATCCTTTGAGAAGATAAGCAATTTGATATTATAGATAGATAGATAGATAGATAGAGATAGAAATAGATAGATTGATAGATATGTAAAGTCATGCAAAATATATTAGCCATGTTGCAAATAAGAAAATGAAAGGAAGAAATACACAGCAAGTGAAAAAGGATGTACTGATCTCTCTGGAGGTAGATAGTACTTTTCATGATGTATGCTTTGGAATTGTCTTGGATCATTGTATTGATCAGAATGGTTAAATCTTTCATAGCTGATCATCATTACAATATTGCTGTTACTGTATACAAGGCTCTCCTGATTCTTCTCACTTCGTTTTGCATCAGTTCATATAAATCTTCCTAGGTTTTTATGGAATCTTCCTGATGGTCATTTCTTTTTTTTTTTTTTGGAGGGAAGGGCAATTGGGGTTAAGTGACTTGCCCAAGGTCATACAGTTAGTAAGTGTTAAGTGTCTGAGGCCAGATTTGAATGCCTATAGCACAATAGTTTTATCATTTCAGAGCTGATAGGTAGGATAGTAGATAGAATGCCAGGATTAGAGTCAGGAAGACCTGTGTTAAAATTTGGCCTCAGACACTTGGTAGCTGTGTGACCCTGGGCAATTCACTAAACCCTGTTTGCCTCTGTTTCTTCATCTGTAAAATGAACTGGAGAAGGAAATGGCAAGATACTCCAGTATCTGCCAAGAAAGCCCCGATTGGGTCACAAAGAGTCTAACACAACTGAAAACCACTGGACAAAACTAAATTTACATGGGAGAGGGGATTAGGCTATTGCTCATACCATAATGCATCCCAGGGTTTGGAGATATTATGTAACTATTATTCTTGCTATGTATTTGCCTAAATGCCTTGGCTAAGCAGTAATCGAGTCAATGGCTGGTTTTCAGTGTATAACGTGTTAGTGTAAGATGATGAGCTAAAGTATTAGGAATATAGCTATTCAGGGTTGCCTAGAGAACGTGAGGTATCAGTTGCCCTTCTGAGAATCAAACCTGCCAGTGCCAGTGAAGAGGTTACCCATAAAGAGGGTTAGAATTGCTCTGGAGACCCCAAAGTACCAACACGCCAAGTCCTGCCGAAAGAATTCAAGTCTTCTCTCAGCCAAAGAAAAGTAAAGTATATTGAAAGTTCGTTAAAAGTTCTCCATATTGAGGCTATATATGCGTATGAATACATATCTGAGCATGTGTATATATGTGTATATAGAGGGTATAGGATGAATTAAATGTGAAGGGATAATACTTTAAAAGGTGAAATTCTGAGGTGGGAGAGGACTAGAATGAGAGGAGACAGGGAGAGACAAAATGGGATTAATCATCCCACAGAGAAGAGGCAAGGGATAACTATTACAATTTTACTTTCAATTACTCTCGTTGAATTTGGCTTAGGGAAGAAATGGCAT
>JAQQSW010011608.1:0-12716 GCA_028646575.1 Pseudocheirus occidentalis | reverse complement strand
AAGAAAAAAATAAACAATTTTAATATAATAGTGCCACAATTTGAAACAAATAAGACCTAGCAACAGTGACACTAAAAGACCACAGGTCTTGGAACACCATATATTGAAGAGCAAAAAGAACTGAGGTTGTGGCTGAATATATCATACTCAGCAAAGTTAAGCAAAATCTCGAATGGAAAACAAAATGCATAGTCAATGAATTGCCAGACTTTCAGGATTTTGGTAATAACAACAAAAAAAAGTAGCCTGAACTTAATGGAATATTTGAAATATAAGATCCAAGAGAAAGATAAGTTACATG
Organism: Pseudocheirus occidentalis; assembly: GCA_028646575.1. NCBI lineage: Eukaryota > Metazoa > Chordata > Mammalia > Diprotodontia > Pseudocheiridae > Pseudocheirus > Pseudocheirus occidentalis. The sequence goes on along the minus strand of JAQQSW010011608.1, from coordinate 12,415 downwards.
ACAAAGACTAATTAAAAGACAGACTGTTTACATTTTATGTAAGGGAATGTAAAAGTTATGTCTATGATTGTTATTAGTAATTGCGTAGCTTGAAAGAAAGATTGGGGTAGCCCTAGTATGATATTATTTTGAAAAGTAAACTAATTAGGAAAATGTTAAAAAAAAAAGTGAGTATCTTATGCAAATGAAGTTTGAGAGGAAGAAATGAAGAAATTACATAGGGAAGAAGGACTAGTACTGGAATACTACATTCATTGGGAATGGGTTTAAGATGGAACAATACATATATATCTAAAAAGGTAGAAGTTTTCTGAATTCAGAAAGAAATAAAAAGCAAAGGGAATAAGAAGGTGGAGAAGGTTATGGAGGGCTTTTTAGAGAAGAGAGTGAGGAAATAAAATAAGGGGCATATAGAAGGATGTTTAGATTAATAGGAAGGAGAGGTTAAGAGAGGAATACTTGGAGAGGAGTAGAATAAGAAGGGCAAGGTCATAGGTAGAAGTAAAGTAGATGAGTCAGGAGGGGTAGGATATAAGAGGTATATACAAATATAAAATAAAGATCATGAACTGAATTTATTAGAAAAAAGTGGAGGTAATTATCATGATCTCAGATGAAGTTAAAGCTAAAATAGATTTAGTGAAAAGGAGAAAATAGGGAAACTACATTATACTGCTTATATTAATATTGTTTTAGACCAGTGGTTCTCAACCTTCCTAATGCCGCAACCCTTTGATACAGTTCCTTATGTTCTGGTGACCCCTAACCATAAAATTATTTTAATTGCTGCTTCATAACTGTAATTTTGCCACTGTTATTAATCATAATGTAAATATCTGATATACAGGATGAATTTTCATTGTTACAAATTGAATATAACCCACGGGCTGAGAACCAGTGTCCTAGATTCTCTGATTTTTTTTTCATTAGACTATCTCTCACATTTTTTATTACTCTAAACATTCAAATTTTTATGTGTCAAATCATTCTTTAATTATTTTTCCTTATATAAAAAATAGTTGTGATTCCACATGAATCCTTTTTGAATCTGTTATAAACTACTCTAGGATTGGCCTTACGTATGAGTGGAATAAACAACTATCCATATGGTAGATTTCTGGGGGAAAAGATCCAATTCCTCTCCCAAACACCCCCCTCCAATTCTTTTACCACTGGATAATTTCTATTATATCTTCCTAATAGATTGGAAACTTCTTGAGAGCAAAGAAAGCATCTTATTTGTACTTTTCAATGTTTCAATCCAGCATACTGTTCTAATAATACATAACATTGCCTTGAAAATAATTTTTGTATTGAATTGTATCATAATTTTATAAAAGGAATCAAATCTCAGAAAGGTTAAGGATTTGTCAGGGTAACACAGCCATTAAGTCACAGAACTAGTACTCATTATCATGTCTCTTAATGCCAAGCTCAGTATTATTGCTATCATATGATAGTATTTCTATTCTGCTCATATTTCACAAAAAAAGTCCGTCAAGAAATTTGGGATTTTAACATCCACTCATTAGTGAAGTATTCAAAACCTAACAATTTGTTTTTTTTTAAATATAATCAGAGAAAAGTGATGTCCAATTTTAAAGAAAAAATATATTAAAAATCTTTTGATCCCTCACATTAAATAATGTCAAGAATTAAATCTTTCTATCACATAGTAAGAGGAATCTAATAATAAAGATTCTGCCAGAGCAACAATGCCAGAAAATATACAGAAGGTTGCATCTTATGAACAATATATAATTTCCTCTTAAACAGTAGTATTCATAGAAGTATTGATACACAGCTTAAATACTATAAACATTTTTTTCCATATGAAACTGCCCAATATTTGCATTCTTTTTTAAATTGTCAATGTGAACATTATTCTTTTTTAAATTAAATTTTATGTTTATTTTTAGTTTACAACATTCATTTCCACAAGATTTTGAGTTACAAATTTTCTTCCCATCTTTCCCCTACCCACCACCCCAAAACAGCAATCCCACTAAATATCCCCTCCCTCAGTCTGCTCTCTCCAATATCCTCCCCCATCAACCCTCTGACTTTCAGAGAGGGAAAGATGGATCCCTATAGCCCAGGGCCTGTATATCTTATTTCCCTGTTGCTTGTAAAAATAATAATATTTTTCTTAAACATTTGATTTTGAAACTTTGAATTCCAAATTGTTTCCCTTCTTCCCTCATCACCCACTCATACTGGGAAGATAAGCAATTCAACATAGGCTGTACAAATACTGTGAAAGACTGACTGTATTTCCTTCCATCTTATTCCTCCCCAACTTGTTGTATTTTCTACTTTGACCCTGTCCCTTTTCAAAAGTGTGTGCTTCTAACTATCCTCCACCCAAAACTTCCCTCCCTTCTATCATCCCCTCCCTTCCTCCCTTCCTCTCTATTTTCCTGTAGGGTAAGATACCCAGTTGAATGTGTATATATTCTCTCCTTAAGTCAAATTCAATAAGATTAAGATTGACCCATTCCCTTTTGCCTTCCTATTCTTCCCCTCCTGCTAACAGTTTTGCCTTTTCTCTTTTATATTATATAATTTACCCTGTTTTGTCTCTCCCTATCTACTTTCATTATATTCACCTCTCACCTCTAAATTTTATTTTTTAAATATCATCCCTTCCTATTCAACTGATCCTGTGCCCTCTGTCTAGGTATACCTGTACACATATATGCACACAATCACATATGTAAACATACACACATATATACACACATATACCTTCTTATATAGACATATATGTGTATGTACATATATATGTATATACATTTATGAAAAGTTTCAAAAGGTGCAATTGTTGTTTTTTCCATGTAGGCATGTAAATAGTTCATATTTGATAAGTTCCTTATGATTTCATTTCCCTGTTTACCTTGTCATGTTTCTCTAGCTTCATGTATTTGAATGTCAAATTTTCTATTGAACTCTGGTTTTTTCATCAAGAATGCTTGAAAGTCCTCTATTTCATTGAATGACTACACTATCCCCTGAAACATTATACTCAGTTTTGCTGGGTAAGTGATATTTGGTTTTAATCCTAGCTCCTTTGACCTCCAGAATATCATCAAGCCCTTCAGTCCTTTAATGTAGAAGCTTCTAGATATTGTGTCAATCTAACTGTGTTTCCACAATATTCAAATTGTCTCTTCTTGGCTTCTGGTAATATGTTCTCCTTGATCTGGGAACTCTGGAACTTGGCTATAATATTTCTATGAGTTTTCTTTTGGGGATCTTTTGCAAGAAGTGATTGGTGAATTTTTTTAAATTTCTACTTTGCCCTCTGGTTCTAAAATATCAGGGCAATTTTCCTTGAGAATTTCTTGAAAGATGATTTCTAGGTTCTTTTTTTTGATAATGGTTTTCAGCTACCCCAATAATTTTCAAATTACATCTCCTGGATCTATTTTCCAGGTCAGTGGATTTTCCAATGAGATATTTCACATTGTCTTCTACTGTGTGTGTGTGTGTGTGTGTGTGTGCGTGTGTGTGTTTGGATCTGTTTAATAGTGTCCTGATTTCTCATAAAATCATTAGCTTACATTTTCTCCTATCTAATTCTGAAGAAATTATTCTCTTTAGTGAGCTTTGTAAATTATTTTTCCATCTGGCAAATTCAGCTTGTTAAGGCATTCTTCTCCTCATTGGTTTTTTGGGCCTCTAGATTTGATTTAATCTATTTATTAAGGTGTTATTTTCTTCTGTCAGGCTGTTGACTCTCTTTCCATGATTTTCTTGCATCATTCTAATTTCTCTTCCCAATTTTTCCTCCACTTCTCTTACTTGATTCTCAGTCTTTCATGAGCTCTTCCATGGCCTGTAACGAGTTCTTATTTTTCTTGGAAGCTTTTGTTTCAGGAGTTCTGACTTTATTGTCTTCTTCCTGTTCCATGCTTTGATCGCTTTTGTCCCCCAAGAAGGAAGCGGAGGCTTTGATTGCTGTGCTTGCTTTGCTTCCTTTGCTTGCTCATGTTGTCACTCAATTACTTGATTTTGAGCTCTTTGCCACAGTAGAACTTTGCTTCCAGAAAGGAGAGCTGTGGCCCAAATTGATGGGGTTTTTTTTTTCTGCTACCAGAGCTATTAGTTGGGTGCCCTCTCTGCTGCCCCCACAAGCTCTGGCTCACTTGTTACACACCTCAGGACCACCACCCAAGACCCTGATTTGGATCCAGGCAGGTTAAAGCAAGAACAATTAATCTCTGAATGGTCTCCTGGTCCCCCTACTATCTGCACGCCAGGAGGCCAGAACTAGCCTTGTTGAGGCAGCTTCACAGCAACCACAGGTCACAGCACCTCTGCTGCTTCTCACTCCAGGGGCAGAGGCCAGACTCCACACTTAGTTCCCCTCAATTAAAACAGAGTTTCACTGACTTTTTACTTTGTATTTGGCATTTATGGGTTGATATTTCTGGAAAACACCAAAGCTGCCGGTGATTCACTCTCCAGATATCCACTCTAGCCTCTGCTGGTTAGGGCCATCCTGGGGCTAAACTGGGGGCTCATGCAGGGCTGTGCTCAGCTCCTATCATGCTGAGATGAGCTTCCTGTCCACCTGCCACCTTACTTCAGTGGGAGATTTGTTTCTCTCTATCTTGTTGTGGGTTCTGTATCTCTAACATTTATTTAGAGTCATTTTTATAGGTATTTGAGGTGGTTATTGGGGGAGGTCATGGAGTTTTCCTGCTTTTATGCCACCCAGCTTGGCTCTACACCCTCCTCCACATTCTTAAAATACCAGACTATTTAATGATACACACTAATGAGAAAAAATAGGAAGTGTCTATCCAGTACCCTCTGGGGAAGATGAGACAAAGGATTACTTGAATCTATTTTTCAAATAAAGTAAAAGTCAAGTGAACAAATAAATATTAGGGTCATGAAGGCTATGACAGTGAAGTTCATTTTCTAATGTGTATGTTTATGTGTTTTTTTAACCAGACTTGAAAAACTTTGACTTAGGTATGGGTTATAGTTTAGATGAAGATAACTAAGTATGGAAAGGTTTATCATCATTTGGTTGTTGTCAGGTATTATGTTTTCTTTGTTCATTACAATCCTTTGTTCATTACAAACCACTCTGAGTCAAGATAAATCCTCATGGTAAGGTATATAAACAAGAACATAGTATCAGGTAAATGTGTGGAAGAATGCATTATACATGAGAAATTAGTTTCGAGAGAATGCTCATAAGGTTGAGAATCACTGACTAGGAGATAACTGTTCAGAACTTACACAACTCCTTCTCAGTGATTGTTTCATAATGTAATATGGATTGTTGTTTCATTTTGTTTTGCTTTGCTTTGCTTTTTGGAGGGGGGAGGGCAGGGCAGTTGGGGTTAAGTGACTTGCCCAAGGTCACACAGCTGTGTTAAGTGTCTGAGACCAGACTTGAACTCAGATCCTCCTGACTCCAGGGCTGGTGGTCTAGTCACTGTGCTTCCTAACTGCCCCTATGGACTGTTTTATATTTATGTAAATATTTTATCTTCTCCCTTGCTATGATTGCTGGATTTGCTACATCATAAACACCTCTTCTATCTTCTCCTCTAACCCTAAATGTGCTCCCCCAATATAGTGGTTGTTTTATATGTATTTGGTGGATTAACAATGCTGAATTGAAATGGCACATATTTCACATTTTAAATAAATTAAATTCCTCACACTTTTATTAAGTACCTATCTATGACTGCAAAACAACAACAACAACAACAACAACAACAAAAACCAACCAAACAAACAAAAAACCAGGTCTCACTAGTTTCCCCAGATTTCCTACTGAGGAAGATACAAAGATGACACATAATCCATGCACTCAAGGACTACAGCCTAGTAGACATGATGCATACAAAGAGTGATAATGGTTATTGTATACATTTATACAGAAATACTCTAATAAATCCATGGTTTATTATGACTTATTATGACATATAATTACATGAGTCTTATGTGCTTTGTAATCCTTTCTGAGACCAAAGCAAGAAGGGATTGAAAAAGGTTTTAGCAGTTAGTAATTCCAATGCTTTCATTAATTCACATTAATTTGCTCATAAAATCCATGTAAAGAAAATATCTTTCATTTATTCTGTCACAGGTCTTTAGCATATAAAGTCAGATGTTCTGACTTTATGTTTATTATGGTGTTCATTATTATGACCAATAAAATGATGTTTATTATAATGACCAATATACCTCAATTAACTCAAAATAGATACACATGTCAAAATGAAAGTTGACACCATTTAAAAAAAGAACAAGAGAATATTATGAAGTGCTTTTCCAAGATTTCAAAGGATGGAGAATCATTAAACAAAAGAGAAATAGAAGTGATCATAAAAGATAAAATAGATAATTTTTATTAAATGAAATTTAAAACCTTTTTTCACAAATGAGTTGGAAAAGAGACTCCTTTCATCAAATATTTCTGTGAAGAATTTGTCATCAAAGATACATATTGTACTAGCCCAAAATTATATAAGACCATATCCATTTTTCAATGATCAAATTGTCTAAAGACATAATGTATTAGTTCTCTAAAGCACTGGAAAAGATGACTGAATATTGAAATGCTGGAGGGGTTATAGAAAGATGAGGGGAATAGGCATTTATAGACAATCTATTATATGAAAGACACCACTCTAAGTTCTGTGCTTAAAAAAAAAAGATATATTTCATTCAATCCTTACAAAACTCTTTAGAGGTAGGCTGGGACAAGAATCAAAAGCGTGTGTGTGTGTGTGTGTGTGTGTGTGTGTGTGTGTGTGTGAGTGTGTGTGTGTGTGTGTATTTAAGAAGAGCCCAGAGAAGAGAGAGTCAGAATCAAGAATTTTTGCTCCTGGTGGAGGAAGCAGAATTATCTCAGTATCTGGGAGCTGGGCTTCTACAAGACTGAGAATTGAGTTGGAGTTTTCTATGAGACCAAACTCTGGTGAAGGCTGAAGGTACTGCTGAGAAGGCCGCCTGGAAGGCTGAAGTTTCTTCTGGGTCCTAAGGCAATCCAAAGTGCTAGAGGACTGAAGAAGCATGACAGGAGATAAGACTTTGTTTATGGCTTGTTGATCCTTGAATTCCCTGTGACAGAAGTTGTAAAGGTTTTGAGATGTTCTGGACCCTGTGAACGTCAGTGTGTAGCAAGAACTGCCCTGCCTGGAAGACTGGACAAGGACCTGGGTGCTATCTGCCTCTGAATCCAGGTGACTGTTTGGTGGATTCAGGAAGGAGCTGGGACCAGGGAAGAGGATCCAGGGAATCTGAGATCACCCTGAGTCAAGAAGAAGAAAAGGCCTCTCCTTGGATAATGAATATGTGATGAAATTGAAGCTTACTAGACACCAGAGGATGGAGGGATTTTGTAATTTTCTAATGATTGTACTTAGTGATTAATGATACTTAGTGACTGATTAAGTTAATCTATAATTGTCCCATAAGTGGAAGACTGACTTGTATTGTGAAATGATTGAATGATTAAGTAATGAGGTTTTCCCCCTTAGGGACACTAGCTGATTATTCTTTTGTTCTTTGTTCTAAATACTGTGACCACTTGGGTGAAAATGATGTGGCCATTCTAATGTTAAGCTGTTGTGAACACTATATTGTGATTTTCTGTGATAAGATGCAATGTTGTGAATGTCATACTGTACCTTGATTTTCTGAGAAAGTTTGCTTTGATTTGTTATGGAATAAATGGAGTGTTCACTATACTATGTAATCAGAACCTTAAAAGCTATCCAGAGTAGCATTCTTTTCGGAAGCTGCTTGTGCCTGGCATTATACATTTTTATCCCCTTTCACAATTAAATATAATGAGGCAAATAGGTTAAGTGATTTGAACCAGGTCACACAGCTATTATGGATGTAAGATTGTCTTTGAACTCAGGTTTTCCTGACTCCAGTGCTCAATCCACTGTACCACCTGTTATGTCCCAGGTCTAAGCACATAAATGCATTCTAATGCAGGAGCTGTGAACTGGTTCAACCATTCCGAGAAAATGCTAAGAAAGTGACTAAAATGTTCAATCTGTTTCACCCTTTGGAGTCACTTCTGGACACACCTCAAGGATAACAAAGACAAAAAGTTTTTTATATGCTGAATATTCATGGCTGTACTTTTTAGTGATAGCAATAAAATCAAAATGAAATAGAGAATTATCAGTCAGGAAGCAGCTGAACAAACTGGATTGAACAAAAATAAAGTAATATTTCTATACCATGTATAGGAAACAACTGTAGAGAATTCTAAGAAGCACAGTAAGGCTAATAATTTCCAAAGTAGAAATGAAAAATCTTTTAAAAGGTGCATGATATTATTTATGTGAGCACAGCCTCTTCTAACATAAAGGACAGCTCATATAGGTCTTAGAAAGTTTTTTTTTTCAAAAGTGGTGAGCCTGAGAAAAATCCAGGAGCCAATGATCAACTCTTTGGCAATGAGCCTCTATGAACTTAGAGACACTGGTTTTCTGGCTAAATACTCACAGGCTGGTGCTTGGACTTTTTCCAGATTGTCAGGACCTACTGGATATAATTCACTGACACAATCAGTAGCCTTTCAGAATATAGGGTTATCTCTACCCCATGGAGAGCTATCAGAAAGATCACTTAAAGCAAAAGTAATCTGTGTAAAGTGGCCAGAAGCCTGCAAGAACATAAGAAAAAATATTTTTTGTTTCTAAATTCTCCTTCACTACAACAGCAGAGCTGTTTAAAAAAAGTTCAGCCTTAAGGTTTTATTGTGGTTGATATGATGTATAACTGATTCAAAGAAGATACAAACATTTTATAGAATCATGATATATTAACACAGGGAGAGACATAACAAGAAACATTGTGGTACAGTAGAAAGAGTAGGTTCTGATGTTAGAAGTGGTCTGAATTCAAAGCCTACTGCTGACATTTACAAGGTGTATAGTCAAAACCCGGTCCGAGCCTCAGCTTTCTCATATGTAAAATGGCAGTACTGATTCCCTATTTTTTTCCCTCACAATGCTATTATGGTGTTAAAATGACTTGCAAACATTTAACTGCTGTATAAATGTCTGCTATTGTTTTCTGCCTTCCCATATTTAAAATAGTACCTGTCTGATTATTCAAAGTCTTTATTTGAAGGATCTGGAACAAAAGGAAAGAAAATGTTACTTCCTATTTTTCATTTGTGACTAATAATTCTGACATAGAAAATTCATATTTTTTTTGAATGGGAAAGAAATGAGGCAAAGATCCTAGAAAAAAAAACATGCACTATATTTTATTTGGTTCTTTGTCTAAATTACAGTTCTGTTTGTTATTTGAGTCTTGCATTTACTGTGTTATTTAGCTTTGTTTTGTTTTGTTTAAGACCTTTAGGGGGTAGGGAGAGGAGGCCTGGAAGGACTATAGGTCAGTAGAGGGAAGCGGAAAGTTATAATTCTCTTACTTCCCACCTATGTCTCAAAAACATGAACTGTAATTTAAGCCAGTGAAGAGCAGTAGTAATATATACTCATAACCCCTATGACTCTACAGAGCTCAGCTCATTATAGCACAAGTCAGAATTCTAAGCAGGGTGAATATGATGGCTAACAACTAGAACTATTCAGAACTACCAGTTTTCACTTGATGACTGTCACAGTCAATCACATACTCTTCAGGACACTGCTTCTTAAATCGGTAATTTCAGTCTGATGGTGATACTTTCTGCAAGAAAATTTTAACTGGACCCATACACCCACAGAAACTTTCCATAGGCACATTTCAGCTTAGTACGGATGTAGTAGAATCCCGATTACCTAGAGTCAGAGTTAATAATCATTTCTAGTTGACGAATGCTATAATACCAAGTTGCAATTTGGAAGGGACATTTTAATTAAAGCACATTCAAAGATTTCAATCTCAGGCTTTCACTTGAAATTACAGATTGAAAGTGATCAGGGTCATAAGGGAGAAACTTTCAGTCCTCAGAGGAGATTTTATAGGCTCTATCAATCAGTTTTGGTATCATGCATAGAAATGAAACCTATGGGCCAAGTACTTTTTCTGCGTCAATCTTATATGTGATACAAGGGTAGACTTTAGAATCCACAGAAAATTTTTTCTACTGTGTCTCAGTTACTCTATAACTTAGAACAAAGTTAATTGATTTAACATAAAGAGAACTGGGTTGGAATTCAGGAGACCTGCTGGGTTTCTAATTACAGTTAAGGTATTACTTACTGAATGCCTTTAATAGTGTTCTTTAATGTCTCTGATACTCAGTTTCCTTATCTTTAAAATAAGAGAATTAAATTCTGTGTGTGTGTATTTGTGTGTGTGTATGTGTGTGTGTATGTGTGTAATCTCCAGCTTTCAAATTCCATAGGTCTATGATTTCAAAACTGAAAATTATTTTGTTATAAAATTATGATCTAAAAATGAATTCTGGCAACTTTTATTAGTTTCCATTACTATTATAAGAATTAACATAAAAGAAATCAAATACTAATCTGTTTCTGTTGTATGTCTATACAAACTTCCAGTTTGTATATCATCCAAATTAAAGGTATTTTCTCATTTTTAGCACATTTGTACCAATTTCTTTCTTATGATGGTCTTTGTGTAAACACTCCAATTATATGTACTGCAGAACTCCAGAAGGCAAGACATAACACATCTCAAGAACTCTTTCAATGAAGCCCATTCTAAAGATTAGAAAAACTAAACTATTGATGAACAAGTCAATAATCCAAAACTACAGGTATCTGCATACAAATTCTAGCTATCTAGATTCACTCAAGAATACTAACCATCGTATAGTTGGCTACACTTAGAAATTATGCCTCCTCTCTGATGGCTAGATATTAGCCAGGAAGAGATGAGGTAGATAGCAGGAACAACGCTAATGGAAGACATACAGTATCATAGACCATTAGAGCTGAAAGGCACCTTTCACATGTCATATACTTGAAATCTTTTATTCAGCAAAGGAAGAAATTCAGGCCCAGTGTCTTTCCCAGTCTGAGACACATTTAGGACTAAGATTCAAGTTTCCTGACACATAATCTCGTTTCTCTGTCACAATTGCTGCTATCTTTACCTATCAAGTGAATTCTATATCCAGGAAATATCAGTTCATTTTGAATCAATTTCTATAGAAAGCAAAAGTTCACTGATTTTTCAATAAGTACAAAAGACTATTCTGTGGGCAGGTCAATTTGCTAGAAAAGAGAGATCAGTGACAACTAGTCTAAAATATCTAAGGTCTTCCTTGGCTTTGAAATTATCACTTACCTAATTATGTTTTATAGTAATTTATATTTAAATTAGTTTTCATTCTTTGAGGCAACCAAAAGACAGTCTAGAAATATGCTTAAGACCAAAAATTAACTATTGATAAGCCCTAAAGAGAATAATCAAGAGGTAATTCATCCAATACTTATTATGTAAATGATTATACCATAAAATTAATTCAACTTCATTTGAATAATCGAAATAGTCCCTGCTGTCAAAAATGTTATAATCTATTGGATAAGAATAATATAGAGACATCTAAGAATTCAAGTGATAGACTATGGAGATAAGATAATAAATGGATTACTTAGAAGGTATTTGGAATCTGGAGAGAGATGGCCAGGATTGCTATTACTCATTGTTTGTGTGACCCTGAGCAAAATATTTACCCAATATGTGTCTCCATTTCTATTAATACGTTCAGTGAGATGGTTGACTGACTTTTAAGTAACTTTTATGTCTAAACTTATGATCCAATGATATAATCATTACAGCAGTATGTAAAATAATTTGGAAGAAAATTTTAAAAAAGGATTGATTAGGGCGTAGAGTCAAGATGGCAGAGAGAAGTATAACCCAGGGTGCCTACTGTAATGGTAATCAATTTGTTTGATATAGTTAGGGTTAAGTAGATCATAGTAACTTAGGGCTAAGTATACAACTCTGTCCATTGGTGAAAAGGTGTGAATTCCCTCTGGTGAAAAGGTGTGAATTCCCCTATTGACATGGAAGAATGCCATTGGCTGAGACACTGCCCTGTTCACTTGGGAGAAGGCCAGTATTTATAAGAAGGAGAATTTTGGAGAAACAGACAGATTTTGGATTTGGTTCCTCAGCGAAGCTGACTGAAGATATGAACAGGATGGGACTTTGTTTGTTGGTGGCCTGGCTGATCCTTGAGTTCCAGGCAAGAGAAGTCCTGAAGGGTTTGAGGTGTGCTGAATCTGGTGAACTTCAGTGTGTGCTGGGGATTGCCTTGAGGACTGGACAAGGACCCGGGAGCTCTTCATCCCTGAGGACTGGATGAGAACCTGTAAGCTTTCAGCTCCCGAATCTAGGTGATTGTCTGGCAGATTCAGGAGGGAGCTGGGACCAGGGAAGGGGATCCAGAGAATCAGAGAAACCACCCAGAGTCAAAATGAAGAAAAGGTTT
>JAQQSW010011606.1:0-12717 GCA_028646575.1 Pseudocheirus occidentalis | reverse complement strand
TTTTTTTTTTTTAAAACTCTGATCCAAAAATATAAATCCCATTTTCAGACACCATTCTTGGTTTTTGTTCACTTTTTTCAAAGTATGTGTAAATTTCAATTTTTACTCCTAAGCATAATACATTATACACGTGTATACAAACACATACATGCATATACTATGTCTCTGGGTGTACATTTGCAGGGAGTCTGAAAAACATAACTGAAAGGACTTCAAACTGAAAAGATAAAGAGAAGAAAATCACCAAACTGAGCAAGAGACCAGATGTACAATAGGAAAAAAAAATAGCAGTATATATATATATATATATATCCAGTAATTCATAGGTATATAAAATGAGAGAAACAAATTGCAGAAGCTAGTATCAATAAATCCAAAGAGAACCAATTCAATACAGAAGCTAGCAATAAGACCCACAGTCTCAGATAACTTACACACAAATACAAATGGTACAGAAACAGAGGCAGCATGGCCTAAAGGATAGAGCTAGTCCCAAAGTAAGAGCATGTGGATTAAGTCTCACCTCAGACACAAAGTACTTATGTGATCCTGATCAAGTAAATTAACCTCTCCATGTTCCAAGGAACTTTTTAAGAGTCCAAGTTGCAGAGAAGGTGCCAATCTTCATTGGTAGAGGAAGTTTCTTCACTCAGGAATTCCCTCTACTCATGAAATCACAGGTCCAGCCCCTAAATCTATGGATAACAAATTAAGCTAGAGATTCTAACACAACCAGGCAAACTGGAACATCTATATCACTGAGAGTTGGATGGAACCTATGACTGATACACGGCTAATACACTGTTGTATGTATTATTTTAAGGTAAGTCAGTTAAAATGGGATGGACAAAGGCAGGGACCAGAGGATGGAAGGATAGTGGAGCACATCCTCATGAAGAATAACACTCAGAGAAACAGAATTGTTAACAGTCTTGGGAAAAACTAGGACAAAAGGAGAAAACAGATAAGGAGTTCAGGAAACAAGATGCAAGTCTGGCAGTGGCAAGGCAATAGTTATGATGAAGGAATTTCTTTAACATTAGTGTGTGCTTTCTCTCTGCCACAGCAATGCAGCTAATAATCTCTTGGCTTACTTTACTGATAACTTTATCCATCAGAAGGTAGAGGAGAGAACTTGTAATGCTGGCCATGATTTAACCAACAAGAAAGAATCTGCCACTGAAATAAAAAATGGTGGGAGCACTGGAAACGACTGAACAAAATGTCCCAACTTTTTCTTTACAAAGATAGAAGTTGTGCAGTAAGCAGCTCTCTGTGTACTGGTTCCCTTAATGAAGGCATCACAAATGCCTGGAACTAAGTTTTGGGAAAAAGTGAAAGAACAGGGAAGAGATAATATGGCTGCTGCTCAGGACGAATGGGACATTAATAATGGACCATGGAGAGAACACAACTCTTTTGTTTCTTTCCATTTTGTATTAAGCTGAACAGGATAGCCCTAAAACAGTTAACAGGGAGTTAAAATCTATTATATAATCCAGCAAATAATGAGAATGCCTGTTCCTGTTTTTTGTGAACTGAATGAAATGTGAAGGTCCAAATGAACTACATACATCCTAGGATTCCTAAAAGAATCCATTATTAGAAAAATCTGCAAAAAAATTAGAAAAATTATTAGAAAAATTTGTAATGAAAAATCTCCCATTGTAGAAAGTGACACACAGGAAAGGACGGCCACTGTGTAAAAACAGATACTCAAAATCAGTGGAGACAGAGGGAAGATCTTTCTGTCTCAGAACTAGAGACCACCAAGAACTAGCAGCCCTGAGTCAACAAGCAAAAGGAGAAGGAAGGACTAAGCAGTAGCAAAAAGGGTAAAGTGGAACAATAAGAACTGCTTTAATTATCTCCTTGAAGCTTCTATTTGGATCAAGATAATGACACCAGAAAAATTCTATGTGTATCCGTTCTGCAGGGTCTTTACTGGGGCATCTCTTTGCAAATGGAAAATCAGCTTGTGTTGGTCCTGGAAATATTAGCTTGTCTCTATACAATCCAAGGTTGTTTTTTTTTTCTGCTCCCATGTTGTGGTTCTGCTGTCCTGATGCTCCCATAATTCAAACCCAAGCTCTACATGTGCAGTCATATCCAGAACAAAAGAAGTAATAGTCCCACTCACTACAGTATAGTCAGACCACATCTGGCTTTAATTTTTGGAATACTTTGTTAAGAAAAATATCAATACAATGAAGAGATAATAAAGGGGTTTAGGATTATAATATGAGAACTGGCTGAAGAACCTGGGAATTTTTAAGCAGGAAAAGATAAAACACAAGGAAATATTATTGCTGTCTCCATGTACTTGAAGGGTTGTAGTGGCTGCTGTTAAAAGCAGCTAGGTGGGGCAGTGAGTAGAGCACTGAGCAGAGTTAAGACTCAAGTCCAAAGTAAGCCTCGCTTAACTACTTGTATAATCCTGTGCAAGTCACTTAATGTTATGTCTGTCTCAGTTTCCTGGAATGTATGAAATGAGAATTGTAAGAGATAAACTAGCATGTACCTAAGGTTTTGAGGAAAAATGAGATTTTTTTTTTGCTGCAGTATCTGAACTTTATTTTTAGTTTACATCATTAATTTCCATGAGATTTTGAGTTACAAATTTTCTCCCCGTCTTTCTCCTACCCACCACACCAAAACAGCTATCCCACTGTATACCCCCCCCCAATTTGTTCTCTCCTATATCCTCCCCCATCACCCCTCTGACTTTCTGTTAGGGCAAGATGGATCTCCCTATCCCAGTGCCTGTATATCTAATTTCCCAGTTGCATGTAAAATTAATAATAATAAATACATATATATGTTTTTAACATTTGATTTTAGAACTTTAAATTCTAATTCTTTCCCTTCCTCCATCATCACCCACCCCCACTGGAAAGACAAGTAATTCAATACAGGCCACACATGTGCAGTTACGCAGAACATCTCTACAATGGACATATTATGAAAGACTGACTATATTTCCCTCCTTCCTATCCCGCCCCGCCTCCCCCCTTTATTCTATTCTCTACTTTGTCCCTGTCCCTTTACAGAAGTGTGTGCTTCTAACAACCCTCCCCTTCATCATCCCCTCTTTCATCCTCTTCCCCCCTACTCTCCTGTAAGGCAAGATACCCATTTCTTCCCTAAGCCAAATTCAATGAGAGTAAGGTTGACCCATTCCCTTTTGCCTTCCTGTTCTTCCCCTAGATTGTAACAGTTATCCCTTGCCTCTTCTATATGAGATAATTAACCCTATTCTGTCTCCTCTCCTTCTATTCCTCTCCCACCTCTCAATTTCACCTTTTCAAGTATCATCCCTTCTTATTCAACTGATCCTGTGCCCTCCTGTCTACGTACACAGATGTACACAACTCACATATGTATTCATATGCATATATGCCCTCCTGTATAGACATATGTACACACACACACATTTATATTCCCTTCACCTATCCTCAGAAAAGCTTCATAAGCTACAATTATCATTTTTCCATGCTGATATGCAAATAGTTCAACTTTGATAAGTTCCTTATGATTTCTTTTCCATGTTTACCTTCTTATGCTTCTTATATTTGAATGTCAAATTTTGTATTCAGTTCTGGTTTTTTTCATCAAGAATGTCTGAAAGTTCTCCACCTCATTGAATGACCATATTTTCCCCTGAAACATTATATTTAATTTTGCTTGGGTAGGTGATTCTTGTTTTTAATCCTAGCTCCCTTGATCTCCAGAATATCATATTCCAGGTCTTTTGGTCCCTTAAAGTAGAAGCTGCTAGATCCTGTGTTATCCTGATTGTGTTTCCACAGTATTCAAATTGTTTCTTCTTAGCAGCTGGTAATATTTTCTCCTTGATCTGGGAACTCTGGAACCTGGCTATAATGTTCCTAGGAGTTTTCTTTTTGGGATCTTTTTCAAGAGGTGATCAGAGCTGGGAGCTCTGAAGCAGCCTTGTGGAGGTGGCTGCAGGGCTGCTGCTTCTGCTGCTTTCTTGCCATGGGGGCAGATGGCTGGAGCCACTTTTCTTCCCCAAATTTAGCTGAGTTCCACTGACCTTTCACTTTGTTGTTGGCTCTTAAGGGTTGATAATTCTGGAAACTGCCACTGCTGCTGGTGATCCACTCTCCTGAATGCTCCAGCCATGGCTTATCCTGGCCACCCTGGGGCTAAAGCCATGGTTTCAAGACAGTGCCAGCTCCCAGCATGCTGCAATGAAACCTCCTCCTCCTCCTCTGCCTGACAGGCTGCCTTCAGTGGGAACTTTGTTTCTCTGTCATTTTGTGGATTCTGGAACTCTAAAATTTGTTTAGAGTAATATTTTATAGACATTTGAGGTGGTTATGGGGGGAATTCACAGTTCTCCTGCTTCTACACTGCCATCTTGACTCCCACTCCTGACCACTCAAAAATGAGATATTTTTAAAGTACTTAGCACATCTGACACATAGTAGGAGCTTAATAAATGATTCTTCCTTTATTTTTTCCCCTATAGTATTTTAAAAATACTTGAACCATATCCAACTCCCAAAAATTCCAGGACTCCTGATGAAATTCTCTCAGGAAGCTGCCCACCTCTTGATAGCGAAATGTTGGACCTAAAGTGTAGAATGATATCTATCTGTGGACATGGCCAGTGTGAGAATTTGTTTTGCTTAGCTAAACATGCTTTTAAAAAGAGGTTTTGCTTTCTTGCTTTCCCAATTGGGGACAGGTGGAAGAGAGATATAGGCTTGTTGATTTTAAGAGATTGATTAGATTTATTCTGCCTAACTCCAGAAAGCAGAATTAGGGGCAAAGGATAAAAGCCAAAAATAGGCAAATTTAAGCTTAATATAAAGAAAAATTTCTTAACCAAGTATAATAACGGGCTGTTCTGTAAAGGTGTTTAAACAAAGACTGTAAGACCACTTGTACAGTAGTCTGTAGAACAGACTGTTATTAATGTGTGCATGTATTGCTTGAATTAGATAAGTTAGAGGTTTCTTACCAAATGTGAAACTTTGTGATACATGAAACTGCAATTTAGGGGCAAAAATTCTACCCAGAATCAAAGCATGAATAGAAACAACTGTCACATCAGTGTGTAATTCCAGACCAGAATCTGATCTCAAATAGTCCACAGGATGTCATCTTAGCTTTCTTGCTTTCTCTCTCTTTCAAAAATTAATTATTTTTAGTTTTCAGCATTCACTTCAGTAAGATTCTGAGTTTTAAATTTTCTACCCCTTCCTCCCCTAATCCTTTCCCCAGATGGTATGCAATATAATATAGGTTTTTCACACACACACACACACACACACACACACACATTCATATTAAACATATTTTCACATTAGTCATATTGTAAAGAAGAACTAGAAGCAATGGGAGGAACCACAAGAAAGAAGAAACAGAACAAAAAAAGAAAGCACATAATATGCGTCCATCTGCATTCTGACTTGAAAGTTCTTTCTCTGCATGTGGATAGCATTTTTCATCATGAGTCTTTTGGAGTTATCTTAGATCCTTTGCATTGCTGAGAAGAGCTAAGTCTATCAAAGTTAATCATTGCACATAATGTGGCTGTTACTGTGTACGATGTTCTCATGCTCACTTCATTTAGCATCAGTTCATCCAGGTATTTCTGAAGTCCACCTACTCATCATTTCTTATAGCACAATAGTACTCCATTATATTTACATACCACAATTTGTTCAGCCATTCCCCAACTGATGGGCATCCCCTCAATTTCCAATTCTTGGACACTACAAAAAGAGCTGCTATAAATATTTTTTATTTATGTGGCTCCTTTTCCCATATAAATGATCTCTTTGTGATACAGACCTAGAAGTGGTATTGCTGGGTCAAACAGTATGGCACATTTTTATAACCCTTTAGGTATAGTTCCAAATTACTCTCCAGAATGGTTGATCAGTTCCTAACTCCACCAACAATATATTCATCTTTCCTTTCTCAAGAAGATCTTCTTTCTGGTCCCTGAAAATACTCAACTTCTCTAAAATAATGTTTTGTGCAGTTTGCTAACTCATTTACTTAAAAAAAAAAACCTAATGTTTGCAGCAAAAAACTAGAATACTGTGGAAGAGACAAGAACCAAAGAATACTTCTAATGTATACCTACCTTAGAAAAGTAAGGGGTAATAATTATATCTGTATATTTTACAGTTTCGAAAATCTCTCTCTCTCTCTCTCTCTCTCTCTCACACACACACACACAGAGCAAAGTTTCCTTTAAGGGAGAGAGACAGAACAATTTTGCATGCTGAGTCCTTTTGAAGGTTCTTCTCCTTATATTTTGACTAAGAGACTCAATTCTCCCTTGGCTAACTCAGGTGTTTAAACGTACCCCAGTAAAAATGTTCCAATAGGATCCTAAGAACATAGATTTAAAGTTGGAATAGTAACAGCTAACATTTAAATAGCACTTAGTATATGCCAGGCACTGTGCTAAGGGCTTTACTATTAACTCATTTGATCTTCACAACCACCCCTGAAGGCAAGGTGTTACTATTATTTCCATTTTACAGATGATGAAACTGAGGCAAACAGAGATTAAGTGACTTGCCCTGAGTCACAATGCTGCTAAGTGTCTCAGATTAGATGTGAACTTGTGCCTTCCTGACTTCAGGCCTGATGATAAAGATCATCTAGCTGAACTCCTTCATTACCACTGAAACAGGTTAAGTGACTTGCATATCATCACACAGCATCTAAGTATGAGAGGTAGTATTTGAAACCATGTCTTTCTGACTCCAAGTCCTCTACTTTAACCAGAGTACCATTAGATTTGGTTCCTAGGAAATGTTCCTTTACAGTTCTAATATTCTCAGATAATAGTTTTTTTTTCCTACTAGTTGTTTCAATTCTCCCACCCCATTACCCCCCATTTCTACCCCCAATACTAAATGTGCATATTCTTTTTTTCCTTTCGTAAATGTTGGTCATCTTTACCCCACTGTCATTCTGAGCCTCCTCTTTTGTCTACCTTTATTACTTATGGAAGGTGTTAAACCCAAGTTATACATTTTTACCTTAAAAAAAAGATATACTGCCACACCATTTTGTCTTAAGCCTTGTACTTCAAAAATATTTTATCTTAGTGGAATGTAAATTGCTTGAGGACTATTTCATGTTTGTCTTAGTATCTTTGAGTGTCAAACCATACTGCAGATGCTCAATAAATATTTGTTGCTCACCCGTATCTACCCCATACTCTTTGACAAGCTTTAAATACACTCAAGCAAGAAAACCTTACAATAAAAGGTAGAAATGGAGCACAAATGATGTCTTAGGAAAACTGGTAACCTTACAAAATAAATGAAATAATTTTTTAAGCCTGACTGGAAGTTATACACTAAATTTAACTGAAAAATCAAATATCGGATAACATTGGCACAACCCTGATTAAAAACCTCCCTATTACTACCCTAAGATAAAATACAAACCCATGTTTAAAGTTCTTCATGACCTGGCTCCACCCCCATTGCCTCCTTGTTGTTCTTTGTACATAGCATATCAATTCCTGTCTCAGGAGCAGGAATGCACTTGCTCTCATTTCCCCTTTTTTGGCACCTCTGCTTCCTTTAAAGCTCAACTCATTTGCCACTTTTTATTTACTCAAAAGCCTTTTTGGATTCCCCCAGTTGCTACTGCTTAAGTAAAATTACTTGCCTTTTCTTTGTATGTTTTGTCTTCACTGAGAAGGGTATAATGATATGTACTCCTAAGAGAATGTATGGAAATTGTGGCCAGGGAAAATTGTGTTCTTGTTTTTGTAGCCCCAGCATCTAGCTTAGTACCCAGGCACCAAAAAGGCACTGAACTGAGGTTTGCTGAATGAATGAATTTTTTTTCCTATACCTGATAGCTCTTGTCTGTCATTCTTAGGTCAGTAAGAGAATATCAGCAACCTTTACACCACTGCCCCAAAAGAAAAATATCATACTTGTAAAAGGTCCATCTGCAAATGAAAGTGGATGAGCTCCAGGTTTTTCAATCTTGTATATTTCTTCTATAAACCGTATCTTGCAATCATTTATTGTATCTTCTGGTCCACTGTAAAAGGAATAAATACAAGGTCTTTTTACCAGTAAAACCCAAAGCATCAGCAAATAGTAATAAAAAAACCCCACAACAATAAAATGAAACAAAAACAAAAACAAAAACTGACACTCAATTTTATCTGTTATATGTGCTGTTAAAGCAATTACCATCAATTCTGTTTAGGAAAATTAAATTACATCTTTGTATCAACCATTTATTTTTGCAACATCACAAATATAGGTGTCAGTTCTCACAGGGTTTTTAAATTATGAAGCAAAATTTATTACAGTGATTATTATTTTTAAAGAATAAACAGCCTATATATTTTTAAATAGGGTTATTAAAAACTATTCAATTTTGAAACTTCTGACAATTTTTTTTTTTTTTTGGAGAATGATAGTTGTTATATGATATCTGATTACTCTGGTCAAATACTTATAAATTTGATGAAATTCTAACTGTCAATTAAAATTTAAAGACAATACAATTCCCACCTTCTGCAACATACTAATCCTTTGTAACTGAAGAGAGCCAGCTTTCAAAAATTATAATCTAATTGAAATGGTCAATAATCCAATTTTAGTTTACTAAATAGTAACCGTTAATATTTTATTGTAGTAATTTCCTTCTATGAAGGAAAATGTCATTTTGATATCATAAAACTCTTATCCTAGCCTCACTTCTTAAATTCTGAAAACAGGCAGTTTCTTCTTTGGGAAGGAATGTCAAAATTCAATTTGTCTAAGCAGCTTTTTTCAGTTTCTTTGAACTTGTGTTACCATAAGACTGTTCTTCACTGAAATCAATTATCTGAATCATTTTTTCTAAAAGTAAGAATGTGGCAATGTCACAAAGGTTAAAAGTGTTCTATTCTTTGTCCTAGTAAAATCACTTCCTGTTTCATCTTTCATCACATCCCATGGGTTTAACAATGATCTCTACATAGATGACTCACAGATATAGTCAGCCCTAGCCTCTCCCCTGAGCTTCAGATGTTTCTCCAACCGTCTACTGAACATTTCAAATTGCTTGTCTAACCCATTTCTTAACATGTGCAAACCTGACCTCATTATCTTTCCTTCCCAAACTTTTCAAGCTTCCCCATTTCTGCCAAAGGTACCAACATCCTTCCAGTCTTCCAATTTCACTATCTCAATTTTATTCCTGACTCCTCATTCTTCCTCATCCTACATAGCCAATCAGTTGCCAAACCTTGCTGTTTCTATCTCTAAAGCATCTCTACGAGAGGACACCTTCTATCTATTAACATGACTACCACCTTGGTTAAAGCTCTCATTACTTTGTCTAAGTGATGGCAAAGACTGGCCTCCCTGCCTTGAGTTTCTCACCATTCTAGCCCACTGTACACAGTATTGCCAAAATAACTTTCCTTAAGCACACATCTGACCATGTTATTCCCCTATTCAATTAACTTCAGCATTTCCTACTGCTTTTAGGAACACACACACACTCTCTCTCTCTCTTGTTCTCTCTCTCTAATTCAAGCAAACCAATATTCTCCCTCATACAGGACACTCCATCTCTCATCTCTTCATGTCCTGTGACTCTACTCTGGTGTCATATATGCCTTTAATGTGCTCCTCCATTTCCAGTTCATTCAATTCTTCTCTTCCTTCAAATGAAGCTGAAGTAGTACCTTCTACATGAAGTCTTTCCTGATTCCTATGACTCTTTCCTTCCCAATTACCTTTATTATACCTATTAAACTACTTTGTATTTATTTCTATTTATACACTTTCTATTTATGCTACATATGTTTGTATGTGCACCTGTCTCACTTGTCAGAATATAAGCAAGCAGGGATTGTTTGATTTTTCTGCACTTGTATCCCCATATCAGGGAATCTTAAGCTGATGGGTGACAGAATGGCACCAGGCCTGGAGTCAGGAAGACTCATCTTCCTGAGTTCAAATCTGGCCTCAGATACTTACTAGTTAGGTGACCCTCAGCAATTCACTTTATCCTGGGTTTGCCTCAGTTTCCTCACATATAAAAAGAGCTAGAGAAGGAAATTACAAACCAGTCCAGTATCTCTGCCAAGAAAACCTCAAATGGGGTCATAAAGAATAAGACATGACCGAAATGAGTAAACACCACCACCACCACCACCACCTATATGCCAAGGCCTAGAACAGCGTCTGGTCCTTAGTAGACTCTCGATAAATGCTTACTGATTGACTCATCCCTCATTGTACCCTCCTCTTCCTTGGGTTCTTACTTCTTAAAGGAGCACTCAAGCACCCTACGCTTAAGTTGCCAAGAATGCCTAATTCTTTTTAATTCTGCTTCTTTTGTCTCTATTTACCAGCAGGGGTAAGGTTTCAGCAAAGGAGCAAAATCTGGTAGGCTTTATCATACTGGAAAGGTTTTAATCATGGCCCTGGCAACAGAGTGAACCAAGGCCCCACTTGGTTAAGTTCACTGAGAAGCTTATTACCAAGGTTGGATATGTGACAAATTCTTTAGTCATTCTAACTCATTATTAAATAAGACAGAAATACTATTTGCATCTGACAAATTGCTTACCTTGTTTATACTATTGTACCTTCTCAATTTCTTTCCCTCTTAAAAATTTTGGCCAGCAACTCACTGCCACAAGATTTCTTTTAAACTACGTCTAAAATGGTCAGATTAAATATTGTTTAGAAAAGAAGCATCCTAATTGCTATTGGGCTAAATATTTGACTAGATTTCATGTGGCTGATACCATGAGAATGAAGTCTTCATGTCCTACTTATAAAAAATAGAAAAAGACATAATTTATTTTCAAATACATACATCTGGTTATAAAATTCTATATGTTATACTGACAAAATGTTTCTTATGGGCTACTTACTGGATGAATTTTATTACCTTTTACATTTTTATTTGAATACATGTTAATTATATGAGTTACTAATGGTTTTTAGAGTAATTTTAATCCACATAAATATTTTTTAAAAAACTGAGAACTGTCTTCTGTAAACACTTTTGAAAGACTGTATTTTTAACATACCAAAAAATAATTTAAAACGTTAAATAAACAATTTTTAAAAAGTCTTAAAAAATCAAAACAGCTGATTTGTTGGTAAGCACTTAACTGGTTGCCTTACGCCCTTTTTCTTTCTCTTCTAAATATCTAGCATAGGGCTGTGTATATAGCAATGTATGATAAAGGTACTTGAGGGGTATGGGTGGAGAATATCTAACTATGTGTGGTAAAAGCCTGATGTCTTCTGTCAAGTCAATGAAGGTGAAGAACACTTCGTATCGATATCCACCAAAGTAGAAAAGACAGAGTAGCTACAAAGCAAAAAGTAGCAACACAGACACTCACGTTTCCAGGAGACAAAACGCTCTTAGATTTTGTAAACAAAACCTCAGATTTCTATTCACATACGCACAAAGTCTTAGGAGCAAAGTGAACACAAGATCCTATGACAAGGAGGCAAATTTGAAATTACAAATATTGAGACATGCTGTGATGAGAACTATGATTGCAATATCGCTGTAGAAGGATAAAGCTTATTCAAAAGGAACAAGACATAGGGGGGACCATACCAAAGTACTTTACTGAGCAGGAGTTTGGCCAGAATAGCATGTATAGTATTCTAATACTCCAAAGGATTTTGTCAATGCAGGTATCCATGACAGTGATGTAAATGGCAATCCACCCAATGCCTGCTTTTATCATGTGACTTATCTATATCCTTTCAAATTTTCTGCCACAAAGACTTCCTCAAAGCCTGATAAAGCTTTCCTCCCTTTCTCTTCACATTAGGATACCAACAGAACAGATGGGCTATTCAATTGCCATACATTCAGTCCCATCTTCTTTTATTTATTTATTTTTAGTATAAATTTTTTATTTGTTTTCTTATTTACATCATTCATTTCCATGAGATTTTTGAGATACAAATTTTCTCCCTGTCTTTCCCCTACCCCAACCCCAAAAAAGAGATCCCACTGCAAAGCCCCATCCCTGATCTCCTCTCTTTTGTACCCTCCTTCAACACCCCTCTAACTTTCTGGTAGGGCAGAGAGGGTCTCCCTACCCCAGCCCCTGTATATCTTAACTCCTGGTTGCAGGTATTGCAGAACTTTAAATTCTAGATTCTTTCGGCTCCTCCCTTGTCACCCACCCGCACTGGAAGGACAAGCAATTCAATACAGGCTGTACATGTGTAATTACACAGGACATCTTCACAGTGGACATATTGTGACAGTCTGATCATATGTCCCTCCTTCCTATTCTGCCCACCTCCTTTGTTCTATTCTCTACTCTGACTCTGTCCCTTTGCAGAAGTGTGTACTTCTAGCAACCCTGCCCTCCCTTCTGTCATCCTGCCTCCCATACCCATGTCCCCTACTCTCCTGTGTGGCATGATACCGAGTTTAGAGTTTATGCCATTTCTTCCCTAAGCCAAATTCAATGAGAGTAAATGAGAGTAAAGTTGTAACAGTTATCCCTTGCCTCTTCTATATAGGATGATTAACCTCATTTTGTCTCTCCCTGTCTCCTCTCATTCTAGTCCTTTCCCACCTCAGACTTTCACCTTTTAAAGTATCATCCCTTTGCATTCAATTAATCTTATACCCTCTATATACACATATACACCCATGCTCAGATATGTATTCATACGCATATATAGCCTCCTACATAGACATATGTGT
>JAQQSW010011605.1:0-12717 GCA_028646575.1 Pseudocheirus occidentalis | reverse complement strand
TAATGTTTTCTGTATTTTATTGGACAAATAATCACTTAATGTCAGAGCTGGGAAGAACAATACTTTTCTTCTTCCCTTCCTCTCTACTTGTCCCTCTTTCCACCTCCCCTTTTATGCACTGTCCTACCCCATTAAGATGTCCTCCATGACTGCAGGAACTGTATTCTTTTCTTTTTATACACACAGTGCTTAAAATAGTGCCTAACATAACAGTAAATCTGTCCTATCAATCTACTGATTTATCGATTTATCTATCTGTGTGAAGGAACCTGAAGCCTGGAGAGAAGAAGGGTTACAATCAGGTGGTGACATGGCTAGGACTGGAACAGGGACAGTTCTGAATCTCAGGTCAGTCTTTGCCCCACCATATCCCCCTCTTATGAATCCCTCCTTCCACTTCTCCAGGACACAGGGATCTCTCCTGTCTCTGATTAACTATTACAATTATAATCTGAACAAGTGTTTATCATTCAATTGCTATCCAATTGTTTCAAATGTGCACAATTTATTCACCCAACAAGACTACAAACTCTCCAGGGAGGGGATAATGCCTTACACTTCTTTGTATCCCATACAGGGGCTAATACAGTCCTGGACACCTAGTGGGTAGATTGACTGATTGTTAATGACAATGATATCCCAGAGAGGACTGTGAAGTCCTGGAGAGCTACCTTCTCTGCAGAAGAGTGAGTGAGTGAGACAGGGGAGGCCTGGGGTAGCATATTATTCCTGGAAGACTCATAGAGATCTTATCAAAGATGCCTTGGCAGACTTAACAGGTTCTGTCTGAGCACCAGGTTTTGCTATCATCCAGAAGTTTGACACTGAGTTGGTTCCAAGAGGCTCAAATATCTGTTGCTTCTGTCTTTCCTTGGCCTGGCTCTTTCTGCCCTCTCTCTGGCAGCTCCCTCCTGCAGGCCCTCTGACCCAAGAGGAAGCACTATCTGTACAAAGGTACCTTAGGAAAACAGCAGGGTTTCTAGATGACAGAGTCATGTATATAATACATAGATTTAGAATTGGAAGTAAAAGAAGGTCAACTAGTCCAACCTCCTCTTTTTGTAAATAAGTAAACTTAGGTCCAGAGAAATTAAGTCACTTGCCCACAACCACACAGGTAGAGAATGTTAAGAGATAAGATTCAAGACCTCTGGCCTTGATGTGGCAGGCAGCTGCCTACAGCACAACAGGCAGCAGGGAAACAACAAGAAATACTTTATTATTACTTCTAATAAGGACACATATCTTTAATACCAGGAAATTCTCAGGAACACTTTTATTATTCCTTTTAATAAATGCACTTCTCTTTAATACCAGGAAATTCTCAGGAACACTTTTAGTATTTCCTTTAACTAATGCACTTGTCTTTAATACCAGGAAATTCTACTCTCCACAGTACATGGATATTGAGTCTTTAATACAGCAGGTCTCACAGGACACCATGAGGGATCAACACCTCCAGTAGAAAGGGGAAAAATTTTTGAAACCTTCCCTTGGACTCATGATATCTTGAACTGGCTGTGGTCCCCTTCCTCTCCAATATTCAATATTCATTCTCTGAATTAGGGACCAAAATGATTTTTTAAGGGATCTGAGGAATAACTGAAGCATACCCCTAATGTGACATAAAGTCTTTCACAGTTACTTCACAACTCTCTGAAATCTAATACCTCTCATTTCAAACTTATATAATAATGTTTTGTTTCTTTTCTTTCCAACTAGAAGACAAATTGTTGGGTAGTCACTATACCTTTCATTCTTTTTTATCTCTCCCATGGTGCCTAGCAAAGGGCTGGATAAACAGGGCACTTTTGGTAAAAAGTTGCTGGGCAAAGGATGAATGTCAGGGAGAACAAGTAAACCCTCCTTCCCCACCAAGCTATTTCTTGTAGTGCCTTACAGAATAGGTCCTGGCTACAATTTGGACCCAGTTTGGCAAACTGAAGCTCTCAGTCTTTTGGTGACTCGTCTATAAAATAAGACCATGGGTTAATTAGTTCTGTGCTGCTGATTCTCAAATCCACTTATATGGGATACACTTTTCTTCTAACAGGCATGGTCTTGTACCTCCAACTCTCTATAGGACATCTTGAATTTATGTCCTGTAGATATTTGAAACAAAACGCATCCAAAACTGAAATCATCCTTTCCCCAAAGCCCTCCCCTGGTCCTAACTTCCCTACTATTATTAAGTGCCTCATCTTCTCAATCATCAAGGCTCACAACTTAGGTTTCATCCTTGACTCCTACCTTACTATCCCACATCCCTCATAACAAATCTGTTGTCAAGGTCTGTTCATTTCTTTTTTAATGTAAATAGTATTTAATTTTATCCAATTACATGTAAAGATAGTCTTCAACATTCACTTTTTAAAAATAAGATTCTGAGTTCCAAATTTTTTCTCCCCCTCTCCCCAAGACAGTAAGCAATCTGACATAGGTTATACATATGAAATCAAGTTAAATATATTTCCATCTTAGACATGTTGTAAAAGAAAAAACAGAACAAAAGGGAAAAAACCCCAAAGAAAGTGAAAATAGTATTCTTCGATCTGTATTCAGCCTTCGATGTTCTTTCTCTGGGTGTAGATAGCATTTTTTATTATGAGTCTTTTGGAAATTACTTGAGTCATTGTATTGCTTAGAAAGAGTTAACTCTATCTTAGCGGATCATCAAACAATGTTGCTGTTACTGTGTACATACTGCATTCTCTTGGTTCTGCTTGCTTCACTCAGCATCAGTTCATCTAAGTCTTCCCAAGCTTTTCTGATATTCACAAGGTCTGTTAATTTCATACCTACAACATCTCTCCCTTTCTTCCTCTTCTCTCCTCTAACACTGTCCCCACTCTAAGGCAAGTCCTCATGACCCGACACATGGACTTTTACAAAAGCCTGATGGTGGGTCTGCCTGCCTCAAGTCTCTCCCCATTCTGATCCGTACTCCATTAATCCATCAAAGTGATTTTCCTAAAACACAGGTCCTCCCGTATCACTCCCCTACTTACTACACTCCAGGAACTCCTTTTCACCTTCAGGATCAATTATAAAATCCTGTTTGGCATTCAAAGTCCTTCTTTACCTGGCCTCTTCTTCTCTCCTCTCCATCCTTCTTATACCTTACACTCCCCCTCCCACCCCAAATACTCTTTAATCTGGTGACACTGACCTCTTTGCTGTTCCCTGAACAAGACACTTATCTCCTGACTCCTGACATTTTCACTGGCTGCCCCCCTCATCTGACAACATCCTCTCTTGCCTCCTGATTCCCTGGCTTTCTTCAAGTCCCAGCTAAAACCTCATCTTCTACAGGAAACCTTTCCTGTTCCTCTTAATTCTAGTGCCTTCCCTCTATTGATTATTTCCAGTTTATCCTACGTGTGGTCTGGACACAATTGTTTGTGTGTTGTCTCCTCCATTAGACTATAAGCTCCTTGAATGCGGGAATTGCTTTTTACCTCTTTTTGTAGCCTCAGCAAGTTGTCTGACCTAGAGGGTCCTATGAGGCTGTGATGCCCCAGGTTCCCCATCTCTGCTGTAGCCCATAGCACCAAAGCTCTTCCTGGTTCACCCTCTGAAGCATCAAACCCTTTTCTGGCTCTGCTGGGATTCCCCCACTGCCTCTTCACTACAAAGTCCCTGGGTCTCTGGCTTTCTTGCCTAGCGCTCTTTCTCAACTATACACCCGCTGTCCTTTAGAGTTGTTCTTCCTGAGACTGGAAATGAGCCTATAGTTTTTCAAGGGCCTATCTTTAGGGGATAAGACTCAACCATCTTCTCAAACTAGAGAATCAAGGGCCCTTCAGCCTTGGAGAAGCAATGAATGTCACAGCAGAAGCTTTATAGTATCGCTCCCTTTTCAGTTTTTTGTTGTTGGGGGAGTTGGTAGGGAAGAATGAGTAACAATCACTAACATCAAAATAACAGTAATAGCATTTGCTGTTGTTTGGTCATTTCCAACTCTTCATGACCCCATTTGAGCAAAGATACTGCACTGGTTTGCCATTTCTTTCTCCAATTCTTTTTACAGATGAGGAAACTGAGGCCAATAATGTTAAGAGACTTATCCAGGGTCACACAGCTAATAAGTGTCTGAGATCAGATCTGAACTCAGAAAGATGAGTTTTCCTCACTCCAGGGTATACCTTCTATCCACTGTGCCATCTAGCTGCCCCAATAATAGCATTAAGAACTAGTATTTACATAGCCCAGACAGGACTTTGTAAAGAACTCTACCCTATATCTCTTTTGATATCAGTTGGGTTCCTATTATTATTCCCATTATATAGATAGGATAAGTGAGGTAGTGAGCAGGTTAAATGATTTGTCCAGAGTCAGATGACTAGTAAATACCTGAGGTAGGATATGAACTCAGGTCTTCCTGACTCCACATGTTACACTCTTACCCACTGAACCACCTAACTGTCTAATAAGTGATATTTATATATCACAATACAACGGGCAAAGATTTTACATAAACAACCTCATTTAAGGTCCAGAATAACCTTGTGAGGCAGACACAAATTATTCTCTCCATTTTCTGGATGAGAAGCCTGGGGCTAAAAGAGCTCCAATGACGTGCCCAGAACGAGCATCACAGTCAGAACTCAAACTCTGGGCTTTCCGATATCAAGGCCTGCCCTCTTATCCGTTCCATCATCAATCTAGAGCTTTACTCTTTCCAAGCCCTCTCAAAATGGGGAATCAATCAACACTAGGAGCACAGGGAGAGAGAGTCAAAAAGACCCAAGTTTAAATCTTTCCGCAGAGCACATCCTAACTGGGTGACCCGGGCTCTCTCTGTCTCAGTTTCCTCATCTGTGAAATACCAAGTTGTTGTGATGATAAAATGAGATATTTGTAATGTACTCTGCAAATATTAAAATACTCTATAAATGCTATTATTCCTATTGCTGTTACTGTTTTTGCACCACCCACTGCAGTCCTTGCATCTCGGGCACAGGGGCTGATTTTCCTTAGGGTCTCCATTGTTGAATTCAATGTCTACCACACTGGCGGTTGGTTAATAAAGATTAGTTCAGCTGAATAGAACTGAGTCAATCAGCCAGTCAGTAATCATGCATTTCTTAAGTACTACTGTGTAGCAGGTACAGTGCTAAGTGCTAAGGCAAAAAACTCTCCAGCTCTCAAGGAGTTCCTGTGCTAATGAATGGAGAAAGGAATGAAAGGAGAATGAAAATTTCCTTGTTTCCTGGTGGAGAGCCTGCAGTCCTCAGGGAATAGGGAAGATAAGAGGAACAGGCTGTACCTCTACCTCATAACAAAACAACTCATTGAGTGGATAGTGCAAGATCTGTGATTTCCATTCTACCAATGAGGAAGCAGAAAACTAAAAGGATATGCCCATATTTATATAAAGCAAACACTGGGGCCAGGAGAGGAATCCCCATTTCCTGCTTCCAAATGCAGAACTAGTTCCATGCCCCCAGCACCGGATTCAAATGCTTGCCTCCTTATTTTGTATCCACCTGACCACAGAACCACAGACCCTCTGAACTGGAAGGGATAACAGATTTCATTGAATGTAGCTCCCCCTACGGAATCCCAGATAAGCTGATGCCCCTTCCTGGGCTTCTGCCATTTTCTCAACTATCAAAGGAAAATGTTGACAGATGATTTTTTTTTCTTTTTGGAAGGGGGAAGGCAGAGCAATTGGGGTTAAGTGACTTGCACAAGGTCACATAGCTAGTGTTAAATGTCTGAGGCTAGATTTGAACTCAAGTCCTCCTGACTCCAGGGCCAGTGCTTTCTTTATTCACTGCACCACCTAGCCGCCCAATAGATGATTTTTAAAGATCCTTCCAGTGCTAACATTCTGTGATTCTGAGAATGGAAAGACTCTTCCCTTATATCAAATTCCCCCCCCCCTTTTCGCTACAGTTGTATTGATGCCTTGTTTTTTCATACAATCATTTCCCCATATACATCCCCTTCCCTTCTTTCCCTAGTGAACATCTTCTCGTAACAAGGAAAAGTTAAGCAAACCCAATCAGCACCATGGTTATGTCTGGTAATGTAGCTGGCATTCCACAAACATAGTCTGTCTTTCACATTTCTGCAGGAAGGAGGGAAGCACGTTTCATCATCTGCTTATTTGGATCAAGGCTGTCCACTGTAATTGACACTTGATTCTTGCTATCTTTGTGAGTGGTCATAGGGATCCCATTTCTCTCAATATCAACTTCCTTCTCTCTATCCTGAACCAGAAGGTGATGTAGTGGGAAGAAATAAAAGAATCTATAAATTGGCATCCTAGGAAAGGATAAAAGATCTATCTCTGCTGGGGAAGCAGATGAAGTAGTTAATGTAAGTATTTTTTTTAAAGGGGGTTGACCACCTGAGGACAACAACAAAAACTGAGAAAAGCTGCTCTGGTATCTACTTTTCAATGCAGATTTATGACACAATGTGGACAAATAATGTGCTGAGAGCCATTTGTGGTTGTCTGGTGGAGAGGGAAAAAAATTTTGAAATTCCTTTGTATGAAGTCACTTCCTATCAGGACCTTTGAAAGAATTATAGTTATATCCAGGCATCTAGGGGCATGTGCCTCACCCTCAGCTTGGAACTGATTTTTAAGCCAGTGATGGAATTGTTGCTGTCTTTTTTTGGCCATTAAAAACTTATCCCTGGCTTTTTATAGATATGACCCCTCACTCTAAGCTCTTATTTTTTCCCCCTTATTTTCAATCAACTCTTAATCAACCATGTCAAGCCTGAGAGAGTCAAGGGTGAACTGCTTGCTTCCCCTGACATAGGAGACTTATGTACTTCTTATGTGAAAAGAGATTCTTCAAATCCTCATTGCCCAAACTTACTGCTAGCCCTGGTGTTCAAGGTCTTTGGGGATCCACCATTCAACACTTTCTCCACTGCAAGGAATTGTAACCTTTTTTTTTTTGTGCCAAGGACCTTTCGGCAGACTGCTGAAGCCTATAGACACCTCCTCAGAATGTTTTTAAATGCATAAAATGGAATTCATAATATTACAAAGGAAAACAAATGTTAAGTTAAAATAAAGATGCAATTTTTTCCCTTGTAAATTCATTGACCTCTCCCCTTCCCACCCCCCAGGATCCCAGAAAGGTATGGAACCCTTGGGGGTCTATAGACCCTAGAACTCAAAAGACAGGCAGCTGAAACACAGATCCTGTGATTACCTTATACCACTGACAAATGCTATTAGTGACTGTAAAATTAGACAATCCCTTTAAGTCCACCCTGGGCTTTAAAAAGGATTACCTCCTTCTCCTTCCCTTCATCCTCAGGAATGAATAGAGTACCTGCAGTTCAAATGAGGTCCTTCTTGTGATTGGCTCTCATACTACACCTTGTTATTTCCGTAGGAAAATCCACCATTTTAGGGCTGAACCAGTGGAGCCACGGAGGAATGAATCAGCAAGCACTTACTCTCTTGTCTTGCCTTCTGGAATTCCCTCCCAGTGTTCTCCTCTGTTACCCATTCAGTCCTTTGTCAGAGTCCTCCCACTCTTCATCCCATTTCAAGGCTTCAATGCTCAAGTGCACATGTGGGGGCCTCACCAAGACTGAGTAAACAAACCACTTGTGCTTACAAAGCACCTCATCTGCAGGATGTCAGCTTGTTCCTCGCTTCTGGGGAGGTAAGAAGTATGGGCATTATCACCCCCACTTCAGAGATGAGGAAGCCGAAGGCTGAGAGAGCCCAGAGATACACAGAAAGTCTGCGGCAGGGCCTGGACTGAAGCCCAGGTTCTTTCGCCTTCGACTCCAGAGGCTCCTTCCGCCGCAGTCCTGTCTGGGTCAAAAGGCAGCTCAGATCAAGCTTTCGTGCCTTCTGGGTACTTCAGTCAGTTTCTAGGGAAATTCTCCCACAAAGAGCCAAGTCTGTATTTCTTCTTATTTGGTTTGAACTGGTTTGCTATGGAATTCTCCTTTTCACTCAGTCTAAAGGGCATGATAATAGCACTGAGGATCAACTGAGTTATATTTGGAAAACTCTTAGCCGAGTGCCAGGTATACAGTAGGCACTTAACAAATGCTCGTTCCCTTTTTGTGATCAAATTCTCAAGAGATCTTGAGGCCTTTACTGCTCCTCACCTCTCTTTTATCTGTGTCTGTTTCATTTAGCTTGTTTACTCCCACTTATATCCCCTTGATACCTACTTCTCTTCATTGCTTTCTTTCTTTCTCTTCTTTCATTTTTCTCCCCCTTCTCTATCTCCTTTTCTGCCTGTATTTTCAACTCTACCTAACCTTTTCAAAGACAGAAGAACAGAGAAACAGAAAGACAGTGAGAGAGAGAGAAGGAGGGAAGGAGGGAGGGAGAGAGAGACAGAGAGAAAGAGAAAGAGAGAAGAGAGAGGGAGAGAGAAAGAGAGAGAGAGAGAGAAAGAGAGAGGGAGGGAGGGGGAGAGAGAGAAGGAGAGAGGGACCCAAGACAAAGACAGAGAGAGAGAGACAGAGAGACATGACACCTAGAGACAGACAGAAAGAGAAAGACAGAGAGATAGAGACAGGGACAGAAGCAGACAGATAGAGACAGCAAGAGAGAAACGCTTTACAAAAGCACCTTGCTTTTCCCATTCTTTACCAACCGGCACAGGGGGTCTGGTCATGGAGCACAGCTATGCAGATACCCTCCACCACTGGAAGATCTGGTCTGTGAAGATCTCCCTATGGAGAATCTGGAGGGGGAGGGCCAACCAACAGTTCTGGGACTGAATATCAGGGAACCTGAAGGTCTGTACAGCACTCTGTCACAAAGCCATGGACATAACCTTCAGGGTATTCCATTCTCCATCTGTCCATCCTTCATGATCCTGCTCAAGAGGTCTTTCCCTACCCCAACTGCTCTCTCCTATTTTTACACTTCTTCATCTCCTGTTTTACTTTGTTGTGGAGGTTGCTATATGGCAGCGATTCTCAACCTGTGGGTGGAATGACCCTTTCACAGGGGTCACAGGGGTCACATAAGACCATCAGAGAACACATATTTCCGATGGTCTTAGGAACCAAGACACAGCTCTTCTATCTGTCTCTAGGCGGGTCCGCCCACATACAAGTATTAAAGGATGGTGGCATTAGGAAGGTTGAGAACCACTAATATATGGTTTATGAGTGCCCATACCTTACTTTATCATCTACATTGTAAGCTCTTGAACTTTCTGATAGTAAGTTTGTTCATATAATACCCTTTGGTTTTCAAAGCAATATGCAGATTTTATCTCCATGATCTCACTGGATATTGGTAGCTACCTTTCAAAGTAGGTTGTCATTTTCTGTATCTGACATGAGGGAACAAGCTCAAAATTCCTCCATATTATTTAGCCCCCCCCCCACACCTCTCCTGGTAGGATCTTTACCCACACAATAATTAGCTATACAAGATATATAAAGGAAAAACAGAAGGTAATCTCAGAGGGGGGTCAGCTAGGTGGTACAATGAATAGAGCATCAGTCCTGGAGTCAGGAAGATCTGAGTTCAAATCCAGCCTCAGACACTTAACATTTACTAGCTGTGTGACCTTGGACAAGTCACTTAACCCCAACTTCCCTCAAAAAAAAAAAGGCAAAAAAAAAATCTCAGAGGGGAAGACACTAGTAGTCAGGGGAAGCAGGAATAACTTCCTGCAGAAGCTGACATTTGATCTGAGTCTTGAGCTAAGCCAGTGAAAGTAAGAAGCAAAAGTGAGGAGAAAGCATTCCAGACATGGGGGACAGTTAGAGTTACCCAGACCGAAGATAAAGACTGAAGTGTAGGAGAAACCAATTAGAAGGCAAGGAAATGAAATATACCCCTACTCCATCTTTTGTCTTGTAATTAAGCTGCAGAAGCAAGAAAACAGGGAAAGGAACAGTCAAAACACTGAGTCCAAAGGGGAAAAGGAAGAGGGAGCCTTCAGTGGAAACCCTGACAAAACAGACAGTGAAGTCACCAAGGTCTGGAAATAGTACAGATAAGACATGAGTGAGCATCAGTGGCCTTGGGAACAGGCAGCATGTGCCGGCTGGTCCTGTGCCTCTGCCACGGAATTCTGCAACGTGCTACCTTGTTTTGTAACAGTTTCATGAGCGTACCTCCTGTCTATCTAACTACGTCAACAGCAACTTCTTTTGTATCCCCTGCATCTCCTAGCCTGGGACTCAACACACAGAAAGGCCCTCCCTAAATACTTTCCAATAACTGTTTCAATTACAACCCCACCCCAGCCTCCAAATCTGACTGGTATCATGAGGAAGCTGCTCTTAGTAACAATGACCTCAATAAGAAAATGACAATTAAAGTGATTAAGATGAAGGAATAGAACTGATAAACATAAGCAAAACATCTTTATTTGAACTGAGATTTAATAAAAACTTTCACAGTAAATATATATTATAGGTCCAGTTAATTTTCAATTTATGCCTAAATGCTATTTGGTCTTTCAAAAAGATCTCACTTTAAGGATGAACCCAATCTTTGGAGGAAGACTATGTATATTTAGATCAGGACAATAGTTGCTTGGGGCAGCTAGGTGGCTTGGTGAATAGAATGCTGGGCCTGGAATCAGGATGATCTGAGTTCAAATTCAGCCTAGCTGTGTGACCCTGGGCAAGTCATTTAACCTTATTTGTCTCAGTTCCTCATCTATGAAATGACCTGGAGAAGGAAATGGCAAACCACTCTAGTATCTTTTGCCAAGAAAACCACAAAAAGGGGTCAATGAAGAGTCGGACACAACTGAAAATAATTCAACAACATAATTATAAGATTTGACAACATAATTATAAGATTAGTGTTTGTTTTTGCACTCATAGGGGTTTGCTAGATTTAGAGGAAGTGGGTCTGGATTTGAATTCCAGCTTTGCCATTTATTACCAGAAGCAGCAAATGACTTCATGTCTCTGGCTCTGGGTCTCCTCATCTATAAAATGAGGAAGCTCGGAGGCACCTTATAATTCTGAATCTTTGCTCCTATGTACTCATTTACACATCCTGCTGCGTTGACGCTTTCCTCTTCTATTCTTCTCAAATGTCTATTGTCTGCAGTCACTCTGTTTACTGACTCAGAGACTCTTCCAGCTCATGGGGAATCTGGAGATAATTTGGTACAATCTCTTCATTTTTCAGGAGAGAAAACTGAAATCCAAAGAAATGGGACTTGGCCAAGGTCAACCAGTAGAACCAAGACTAAAACCTAGGTTTTCTTATTCTGACTCTGGCCCTTCTCTTCATCACAACATAGCTGCCTCCCAAATTTACTTAACTTCATTTCAAGATGACAAAAGTAATCTTTTAAGATTCCCTTTCATCTATTAAGTATCTGCTGTATAGTGATGGGTGATACAACAGAATTAGAAGTCACAGTTTGTGCTCTTAGGGATGTGTGTGTGTATAGTATATATTATATATGTATGTATGCTTGTACACATAAGAGAAAGAATGAGACAGACACATATATAATATACTATATGTGTATATGTGTGTATATCAGAGAAAGAAAATGACAGACATACGTTTAGTACATCTACAAAATAATGGGAAAAATGTGGCAATATATGTGCATATACAAGACTATAGAAAGAATCAGGTTAGTAGTTGTTAACAGGCTGTTAACAGTTTCTTTGAGACTACTCTATCTGCCTTCTCTGTTAAGCCGTACCTATGCATGGTACACAGAGGTTTATTTCCCAAGCATTTCAATAGTGTGTCAGGGCTGGAAGGGCTCTGTATCTGTAAGGAAAATCAGGTCCAGAAAAAGTATATAAGGTCATATGGGTAGTAACTGACATGATTTGAACTGAGGTCTTCTGATTTCAATTTTGGCACCTCATCACCTCTAAACCACCTAAATGCTAACTCCCTCCCCAATTTCATGTACCCATCTCCCTCATTTCACCCCATGTGGACAGATCTAGTCTACTTAGCTAATTTTTCCCCCAAATTATAGGTCAAACTGATGGTTTTGTCATTCTTCCCAATCAAGCCATTCACAACTTCTTGTGATTCTGTTCACTATGAAAGATCTATTAGGAGCTTCAGATGCCAATAACACAAAACACCTGGCCACTGCACCACTGTGGATAAGAAATGTACCAGCCCATTCAGGCCCTTCTCTCTTGAACAGTGATTCTCAACCTTCTTAATGCTGCAATTGTTTAATAGTCGTATGTGGGCATATCTGCATGTGGGCAGACCCACCTGGAGACCGACAGAGGAGTGGTGGAAATATGTGTTTTTAGATGGTCTTAGGCAACCCCTGTGACCCCTGTAAAAGGGTTGCTCCACCCCCAAAGGGGTAGTGACCCACGGGTTGAGAACCGCTGCTCTTTAAAGTATTGTTCACAGGTCCATCCAATGCTTAGCCCAAAGCAATCTAAACTCATCTCTCTCTAACCCATAGGCTGAAAGCTGTTATCATGGGGTAATGTATAGTCAAAGCCAGCAGGGGCTTCAGAGACCATCTAGTCCAGAATCCCATTTAACAGATGAAGAAACTAAGGTTCAGAGATCTTAAAAGACTTAACCACAACCAGAGAGTTGTACATAGTACGGCCAGGATTAAAAACAAGGTCCTTGGGTCAGTTAAGTGGCGAAGTGAATAGAACATCAGCCCTAAAGTCAGGAGGACCTGAGTTCAGATCTGACCTCAGAAACTTAACACTTACCAGCTGTATGACCTTCGGCAAGCCACTTAATCCCAACTGCCCTGCCCTCCCCCCTCCAAAAAGCGA
>JAQQSW010011604.1:0-12718 GCA_028646575.1 Pseudocheirus occidentalis | reverse complement strand
ACCATAGAAAATTACTGTGGTAACAAGGAAGATTAAAACACACACTCAGAAGACAACAAAGTCAAAATTCCTGTATCCAAAGTCTCAAAGAATAATATGAATTGGTCTTAGGCCTTGGAAGACTCAAAAAGGATTTTAAAAATCAAGTAAGAAAGGTAGAGGAAAAGTTGGGAAGAAAAATGAGAGTGATACAGGAAAATCATGAAAAAAAGTCAACAGGGTGGCTAGGTGGCACAGTGAATAGAGCACTGGCCCTGGAGTCAGGAGGACCTGAGTTCAAATCTGACCTCAGACACTTGCCACTTACTAGCTGTGTGACGTTGGGCAAGTCACTTAACCCCAGTTGCCCAGCCTTCTCCCCTCTAAAAAGCAAGGGAAAAAAGTCAACAGCTTGGTAAAGGAGGCACAAAAAAATAGTGAAGAAAATAACACCTTAAAAAACAGAATAGGTCAAGTGGTAAAAGAGTCACAAAAATCTAATGAAGAGAAGAATGCTTTGAAAAGCAGAATTGGTTAAATGGAAAAAGACATATAGAAAGAACTCCTTAAAAAGTAGAATTGACCAAGTGGAAAAGGAGGTACAAAAACTCACTGAAGAAAATAATTCCTTAAAAGTTTGAATTGGGCAATTAGATTCTAATAACTTTATGAGACATTCAAAAAACAAACAAAATTAAAAGAATGACAAATAGAAGAGAATATGAAATATCTCATTGGTTATACATGTACAGTCATGTTAAACATATTTCCACATTAGTTTAACATGATTATACATGTATACCCTATATTAGATTGCTTGCTTTTGAGGGGAGGAAGGAGGGAAGGGAAGTGGAGAGGGAGAAAAAATTTTGTAACTCAAAATCTTACAAAAAAGAATGTCGAAAATATCTTTACATGTAATTGGAAAAAAATAAAATACTATTAAGTGTTAAAAAAAAAGAGAGAGAGAAATATCCCATTGGAAAAAAATTGACCTGGAAAATAAATCCAGGAAAAATGATTTAAGAATTATTGGACTACCTCAAACTCATCATAAAAAATAAGAGAATTGACAGCATCTTTCAGAAAATGATCAAAGAAAACTCCCCTGATATTCTAGAACCAGAAAGTAAAATATAAATGGAAAAAATTCACTGATCACCTCCTGAAAGATATCCCAAAATGAAAGCTCCCAGGAATATTATGAGCAAATTCCAGACCTCCTGGATGAAGGAGAAAATACTGAAAGCAGCCCAAAAGAAGCAATTCAAATATTATGGAGCCACAATCAGGATAATACAAGATTTAGTCTACATTAAAGGATCAGCAGGCTTGGAATATGATATTCCAGAGAACAGAAGAGCTAGGATTACAATTAAGAATCACCTGCCCAGAAAAACTGAGTATAATCTTTCAGGGGGAAAAAAACGAACATTCAATGAAATATAGGACTTTCAAGCATTCCTGATGAAAAGACCAGAGCTGAATAGAAAATCTGACTTTCAAATACAAAATGCAAAAGAAGCATGAAAAGGCAAACAAGAAAGAAAAATAATAAGGGATTCGATAAGGTTAAAACTGTTTATATTCCTACATAGGAAATTATATTTAGAACTCTTAAAAACTTTCTCATTATTAAGGCAGTTAAAAGGAATATACATAGAAAGCAGAAGTATGGGTTGAACGTGATGGCATGATCATCTGAAAAAGTAAAATTAAGGGATGAGAAAGAAAAATGCACTGGAAGAATGGGAAAGGGAGAGATAGAATGGGATAAATTATCTGGCACAAAAGAGGCCTGAAAGAAATTTTATAGTGGAGGGGAAAATGGGGGAAGTGGGAAGGGGAATATATGAACCCTACTTTCATTGGAACTGGCTCAAAGAAGGAATAATATACACACTCAGTTGGGTGTAGAAATTTATCTTACCATACAGGAAAGTAGGAAGGGAAGGGGATACAAGAAGGCAGGGGTGGGTGGCAGGGAGAGCTGATAGAAGGGAAGGCAGTTTGGGGGACGTAAAAGTCAGAAACAAAACACTTTTGAGAACGAACAGGGCAAAAGGAGAGAGTAGCATAAACAGGATGAAAAGAGGATGGATGGAAAAACATAGTTGGTAATCATTATTGTGGAAAAAAATTCTTACAGTGAGTTTCTCTGATAAAGACTTCATTTCTCAAACATATTTCTCAAACAGAGTCAAATTTATAGAAATACGTGCCATTCCTCAACTGATAAATGCTCAAAGGATATGAACAGGCAGTTTTCAGACAAAATAATCAAAATTATCTATAATCATATAAAATGCTCTAAATCACTATTGATGAGAGAAATGCATATTAAAGTAACTCTGGAGCTACTACCTTGTACCTGTCAGATTGGCTAATATGACAGAAAAAGAAAATGACAAACGTTGGAGGGGATGTGGGAAAATTAAAATGCTAATGTCCTATTGGTGAAATTGTATACTGGTCCAACCACTCTGGAGAGCACTTTGGAACTATGCTCAAAGGGTTACAAAAACCCTTTGACTAAGCAATACCTCTACTAGGTCTGTATCCCAAAGAGATAAAAAACAAAAAGGAAAAGGACCCATGTATACAAAAATATTTATAGCCACTCTTTAAGTGGTAGCAAAGAACTGAATTTGTTAATTATTGTCTAGACCAGGGGAACCTGCAGCCTTGATGCCACATGTGGCCCTCTAGGTCCTTATGTACTGACTGAATCCAAACTTCACAGAACAAATCCCCTTAAAAGGATTTATCCTGTAAACCTTGGACTCAGTCAAAAGGCTGCACCCAAGGACCTAGAAGGCCACATGTGGCCTGGAGGCTGTAGGTTCCCGACTCGTGGTCTAGATTTAAGAAATCCTGATTTGTAGCAATTGTTTATTTCTGAGATATAAACATTCAAGATGAAAATTTGACAATTGGTTCTGGCACATCCAGCATACCCTTAAGTAACACAGGGCAAACCTAGATCTTGGGGAATGTTAGTTTACCTGGACTACTTACAAACTGAAGGAGTTATAGTAGAAGTTTCATTGATCAATTATCCACAGTCATATAATGTCCATTGTTGAAGTGTGTGTGATCATGCTTTGTCTGTAACTGCAACATATTACGTATTGTGAGAGAACCGTCATGCACAACATTCTTTGTTGTATGTGGAAGAATAAGCCAATGTTTTCTTGCTGCTGTTTCTTCCCTGTATATGCTAGTACGCTGTTATGTATGTATTGTGTTTCTGCATTTGGTCATGGTGGCCAATGCCTCATCCCTGGGGGCACCCTACATGTTACTCTATAGGCATTATGCGTTTCATTAAACCTGTGCCCTTAATATATTATATTAGTATACTGTGTTTTATAATCTAATATATGTGCTATATGTTGTTTGTATGCACTATGCACTATGAATTCTATATATTAATTACCTGAGTGTACATTGTGCTAGGTAGTTGGGATAATTCTCTTTTGAATACGCTGTCTGCTCATTTATAATGCTTGTGTGTATATTCATAGATGCTCATGTTCTCCTAGGTGATTTACAGGGATGGCAGATTATTCACTGGAGGGAGATGTAGTAATAGATGAATGCTGGTCTGGGAGTTTGGGCCCATTCCAGATAACTTTGGAGTTGAGAAAGGAATGAAAAAAACAAAAACAAAACCCAAAACAACCTCAAAGGAATGAATGACGTTAAACTGTGGCTAAGCTAAGCACAAGAGAGGATGTTGCCTACACTTTCTTCTTTTCCTGCAGGCTTTTTGGGTGGGGAAAAAAGACCCTGTAATGGGAACAAGCTAAATGAAAGCACATGAAAAATGCTGGGGTTTGAGGAGCCTGGATGGTGGCTGCTGGAATGAGCAGAGATGGTGGTTGTTGGATAACGAAACTGAATACTACGCAGCCCACGCTGCTTGGGAGAGATTTCATAAGAACTCCATGTTCCAGTACCTTACCCACACGCTGGACACTGATCCACTGGAAGATTCTGACTGCAAACAGAAAAGCTCCCTCGGGGAGGGAGTCAGTAAAATTAAGTTTCCAGTTGTGGGTGTGCCTGCAGATGAGGGGAGTTCTGCCCAGCCTGAGAAGAGTCATGCAGGCTGGACAGAATGTCTGTGATGGGTATATTGATATTAAGTATTTTAGTCATTTCTCAAATTCTGAATTAAATTTTATATATGCCCATGACTTAAAAATTAATCAATAGAGCAAAAATCCAGTAATGATTTTTACATCAGCCAACTAAATTTTTGAAGTTATCTTCAGTTTTTGACAGTGATCATAGGCTAACAATAGAGCTAACAATCTGATATTTTAAAATGAGATATAAAATGTAATCATTAC
Organism: Pseudocheirus occidentalis; assembly: GCA_028646575.1. Lineage (NCBI taxonomy): Eukaryota > Metazoa > Chordata > Mammalia > Diprotodontia > Pseudocheiridae > Pseudocheirus > Pseudocheirus occidentalis. The sequence goes on along the minus strand of JAQQSW010011604.1, from coordinate 8,381 downwards.
ATGAATCATGGATGTGAATCATCAATGTCCGGGAATCTGCTTTAAGCTACTCTATTCCCAAACCCTTCACAATGGCCCCAGACCTAATGTAATGTGGATTGTACAGAAATATGTACAGATATTCCTGGCCCACTTCTGGAGGATCATGGCAGAGTTTTGGGACTGGATTCTGGTCATGTGTGGCTCAGAGCCGAAGGCATCATAATTTGAGATGTTGAAGAGTCCCAACAATGGGCTACTGAGACTAATGCTGATGACTGGTTGCTCAAGAGGACTCCTCTGTCTTCTTGCTCATTCTAACTGCGATGTGTGTGGACTGTTTCAAGCTGTTTCCTAGGGGGAAGTTGTGATTGCCTTTATATCCCACCCGAACTCCATGCAGCTTTGAGCACAGGGAAGCTTGGACTTAGGCTGCCTCTTTTGTGTTATGTTTCCTGGGCAGATGACCAAGCAACAATGTCCAGGTGTGTGTTTCCAGGCTTGAAAATGCCACTATGAGTTCAGAAAGTCACAGAGGGCTACAAGTGTGGTAGCAGCAGTATCCACAAGGAATGGTGGCATCAGTGTCTCCTGGAGTGCTTGGTTGAGGCAGATCTAGGGGTGGTTGACTAGAAGCGGCTGAGAGAGTTCAGAAGGGATCTGGATTTGGAGTGGATCAAAGACTTAGTGCCAAGGTGAAATGTAAAGTGCCTGATTTTCAGTCTTACAAATCTACTTTATGTGCTGATAGGATTAAATATTAGCCTCCCAACAGATTGTAAGCAGTTGAAAGTTAAGTCACTGAATCCTGTTTAATTCATTCTGATCGTTTGTGTTTATGAGTAATCTCACTTTAACATTCCTTTATATTTCTAAGAACAAATTCCTTTTCCCATACCTGATTCATATTGCACATGGAATATATTTTTTACTTTCTTTTAGGGAACCCTTAGATTGAATCACAATCTAATTTACTATTACTATTAAAACCATAATTTTAGTCATTTAATCAGCCAATGAATGTGACGAAAGAGAGTTCATTTCACCAGAGGTGGCTGCCTCAAGACTGAACCCGGCACAACATCAGGACTGGATAGAAAACCAGGAGGCATTGTATAGTGTCCACAACATAGAAGCTGTTTAGGCTGGAGAAGATAAGACTTAGATGTGATAGCTTCTTTCTTTCTTTTCTTTTTTTTAGATTATTTTTTATTTTTTGGAGGGCAATTGGGGTTAAGTGACTTGCCCAAGGTCACATGGCTAGTTTTTGGGTAGAGTGTCTGAGGCCAGATTTGAACTCAGGTCCTTCTGACTCCAGGGCTGGTGCTCTATTGTCTGCGCCACCTAGCCACCCAATAGCTTCTTTCAAGTCACTTAAAAGGAGATTAAATTTATTCTGTTCCATCCCCTAAGGCAGCAGTTCTCAACCTGTGGGTCGGGACCCCTTTGGGGGTTGAACAACCGTTTCACAGGGGTCGCCTTAGACCATCAGAAAACATATATTTCCGATGGTCTTAGGAACCGAGACACCGCTCCTCTATCCATCTCCAGGTGGGTCCGCCCACATGCAGATATGCCCACATACGAGTATTAAAGGGTCTCAGCATTAGGAAGGTTGAGAACTGCTGGATAAGAGAAAACTGGCCAGAACTATGTCTAAAAGCAGTCTTTCTTTGTTGAGTAAATCTTCCTGGAGGCTGATTCCAAGAAACTGCTGGACTAAGAGCTATGCCACCCACTTCCTTGTGTGCTGCTAATTCCCTACAGACAAGGGAGGCTGGGCACTCAACCCTGGAAGTCAGGGGTCTGATGATGAAGCTGATTTTTTAGGTGTTATGAAATGGGGAAAGAGGGTCAATTTGCTGGTTGGAAACAGACTTAGTCAGGATATCTAAGTGTTCCAATTGTCATGAGGAGCTCTGTTGGGAAGAAATAACTGCCTCATTCTTAGTTAGGAGTAATTAGGTGGTTTCACACCTACAACAACACAGCATCATGTTCCCCATATTCAGAATGACAATGGACTCCAGTCTCTGTCATCCTCATAATGGCACTGTATATGATATCTTTTAGGGGGCTGGCATGCCCCAGAAATAAATGTATGAACTTGCAATAGAAAATTTCTCCATTTATACTAACTCCAAAAGGGATAGTCTTTGATTGTTTAATTCCATTCCCTTCAGTACCAAGACCACTAGGCTAGATCCATGGTCATCACTCAGGAGGAATTATATAGACTGCATCTAATCTAGAGGTTTCCAAACTTATTTGGCCTGCTACCCCCTTTAAAAAAATTACTCTGTACCCCTTTGGAAATCTACTTTCTTTAATCCTTTCACAGTTAAAAAATTTTGCATTATAAATATGTAAAATATAAAATATGTTTTTTTAAAATGGTACATCTTAGATTTAATAGCATTGTAAATTTGTGGTATTTTCCTGCATTGAAATTTTGGTAACTGTATGGGATTATATTGTAAACAAGTCTTTATGCACACATTTTCTTGCAGATGTATGCTAGAGTTCCTGACAAGCTCTCCTGCCAACACTTGCTTGTTAAGACCTGTTGGTGGGCAGACTTGGCCGCTGATTCATTATAAATTACATTTTGTGTGTTTAATTGGAAAATAATGTAATTACTATGACTTTAACTCTGTTATACAACAGATGAAATATGCACGAAAGGTTTTTCAAAATTTTTTTCTGTTCTTTCCTTAGGCTTCTACCACCCCCTTATTTTTATTCAACGCTCCCCAATTGTACCTGAGGCTACTACTGCCCCTCATCTGTCCAGCATCCCCCATCAGCAGGTGGTATCACCCACTTTGGGAACCTATGAAACTTATTGCCCTCATAAGTTAGCCATGCAGCTTTCTGTTCTGCCCATTGGAGAACTTTCCAGGACCCACTTACTTCAATATATCCTTGCTACTGGATTAATGGCTGCTAAAGTAAAATTGTGCATGTCTCTCTTGAATCAGGTGGAGCTGTAGGAGAACCAAGCCAAAAAAGAGAGTTCCTCATAAATGGGAAGCCTCTTGGACTATCAGAAGACCTGGGGTGCTCAGGAGGGAACTGAATGCTTCAGCCTCTAGCAAAGTCACATCCTGCTTTTGAAGGGAGCTAACACCACATTGATGTAGGCAAGCACAATCTTAAATGTACCCTTATTTTGAGCAACAGAGGCCCTCTATACCCTACCTGTTTTGTTAGGGGGAACATCTTGTCTCACTCAGTTCATAACAGTGAACTTTGGACAAAGAGTAATGTATAATCCTTCTTATCTCTTCAGTAGTAATTGAAGCCTATTAATAAGTGAGCAGTTGCTTTTCAAAAATGGTATAGAAAGGGGCTGATTTGTGGCATTTTAGCTCTAGAAACTGAATGATTGTTGGGTAGGGTGGGCACCTCTATGCACCCACCAAAAGATCTACTCAGTCTGGTCTATAGATAGCCTTCCAAAAGCACAGACCCCAAGGGGTCGTCAAGACCTAGGGAGAAAAGATTGCTGAATTGCCCATTTTAGGTCTTTTGGGGATATAGCCTGTTATTTGCTCCACCGGAAGCAGACAGACTTTTGGATTACTCAGTAAATGAAGGCTGCCAGGATACCTAGGTGTAATACCAAGCAACATAGCACACCTAAGAGTCTAATCGCAAGGCATACTCTTATTTATAAACACTCTTATTTATTCAGAACTAAACCTTATTCAAGAAACCAAAGCACATCAGTTCATAATAACAAAACAACTTATTACCAAGGTGGCCACATAGCCTAAAATAAAACATATCATTCAGTATATATGTAACAGCATATATCATTGCGTTCCGTATATAACACAGCGTATTCCCCAAAATACTTGTTTATACAATCAGGGGGTTTCATGCCAGGGTCTTCCATGGCACAACACATCCTTAAGGGATAGCAAAGAGCACAAACATTCTCTACCCCTAGGTCACAGCAGGTTACAATCCCCTCAATCAAAGCAGAGTGTACAAATAAAGTCTTCTTGGGGATGTATCCTTCTCCTCATGTTGCTGTGGCAGGCTCCCACCTGGCACTCTCACTGCTCCTGCCTTGCTGCAAAGTTTTCATTTTAACTAGGGGCTGACTTCCAAGCCCCATGGCCGACTGTTTCCACTTTCTGCCTGGATTCACACGGAGACAGATCTCTGCTTCTGCTCCTTGTCTCAGCTCATAGGGAAAGGGACTGCTCTACTCCAAGCTCTCCCTGCTCCTTCAGGAGTTCAGGAGTTCCTGCTGGCAGCTTCTTTCTCTGGGAAAATAAAGTTTAACAGGGCAACAACAATATTTACACGCATTTCCAGCACCATCTTAATTCACTTTCATAGTCTAGAGGCTCTTTGATGACAGCTCTTAAAAGGGGCTAAACCTCCTTCCTGTGGGCAGGTCTCTGCCCTACAGTTCATTCACTTGCACAACCAGGAGGCTCCTTCAGTGAGCCTCTGCGGCTGCTGCCTTCCTCACTAGCCTTCTCAATGCTCCACACTCAATGCTTATTTTCTTCTGCATCTTCATTTTCTCTCTTTATTTTCTTCTTCTGGGTCCACATTCATAGCTGGGGTCCCCTTTAACAACAGCTACCCAGAGTCTTGGCTTTTCTTTTTTTCTTCTTCCTCTTCTCAAGAGTTCTTAGGTGAAGTATTCTTCCAGTGAGTGAACTGCAAGGTGATATCAAGCTTCCAGTTCACACACACACACACACACACACACACACACACACACACACACACACACAGAGTGCATGTAGCTAGCCCACATGAGTTACCTGATTGAGTGAGTCCAGGTGTGGAGCCCACATGCGTAGCACTAAAACTTGGCACTTTGACAGGCTTAGTGTCCAAAGGCATGACAACCATGCCTCAGCACCTAAAGTGCTACAACTGTGGATTACCAGGGCCTAAGCCTTCAGATGTTTACAATTTAGCCTGAGGCTGGGAAACTCCGAAAGAAAAACGGCAAAAAATCCCACTTCGCTTGCCATTACACTGGGTAGAGAACGTGGACTCTCCAAAACAAAGAATTCAATAAGCCCGCTGGTTTCCTTTTTACCAAACGCCTCTTGTTCATTCTTGACTATTTACAGTATCATCTGGATTTTTACCAGTCACTGTCATCAGTGCTTTACTAAATGAACCAGACTCTGGATTTTATTAGTACTGATTTCTCAGCCATTGCCCCCACATAGGCTACTTGACAATTTAAAATCTATGCTGTATCTAGTCCAGTCAATGTTTTGCCATTATTATAGTGGTTGACAACAATACCCTCAGGAAATGGGGTCTCTCTTAGGTCTCTGCCCACTAGATTATGAGAGTATGAGGGAGTATCTGAGTAGCCTTGGAGAAGGATTTTGAAACTATACCGGATTCTTCCCAGGTGAAAGTGAATTGCTTATGACTAATCTCAAATCACAGGAATAGAGAAAAAAGAATTAGTAAGTTCAGCTCCCTCATACCACTCACTCAGGGTCTGAATTACTCAGTCTACCACATTAAGCATGTAAAGAACGGTCTCAGCAATTGGCTTATTAACTTTGTAGGCTGGTAGGTGCCATACTGGCCACAGAGTTGTGGTAAGGAGAGCTGATGTAGCAAAGTACTTTCACCTCTTTCACCTTCATCAGTAATGAGGAAATCACTTTTACCCCTCACAAGAGCCAGTAGTATTTGTTTTTAGCTGCACAGGAGGTGCAGACGCTTGCAAAGGTTTCCATTTGACTGTATGTCACAAGAACTAGCAGAGTTTGCTGAAGGGCTCATATAGCTATCAATTCCCAGGCACTAACGATGCCTCTTTTTTTGTGATCTGTTCTCCAAAACTCCCCATGGAGCCTGCAGTGCACTGATGTCCTCTTTGAGGACCTCCTGGTAGTACTAGCCTGACTCCTAGTATCTAAAGTACTAAACCTATCTCTTTTAACCTATCTCTGCTGGCAGACCACCATTGGTGAGCCATCTACAATGGGAATTCATCTTTATGGGGTTAGGTATGTACAACTTTTTATCTTAGCCATGTATAAATGGTCCTCATAAGAGACCAGTAATTGATTTATCTGACAGCACAAAAGTAAATCATCTGTGAACTCCTTAAACTGAGAGAAATCAGCTATGGGGAAGGACTCCAAATCGGCTCTACCAGACTACACCCTTAGGGGCCATGGGTCCAGTGACTCATCAGGCTCTTTTTGGAAACTACTCCTAAAGCTTTCCAAGTTCCTTGGTGTTAAAAACTTACCCACCTTCTTATCCTACTGTGGAGATAGAAATAACCCAAGGTTCTATCACTAACAGGATAAAGTTCCAGGACTCCTTACTGCCATGCCCATTCTTCTCCTTTATACCCCTAACATCAGTGGAATTCATTTTCAGACTCAACCTCTGGGTTCTTTCCGCCATCAGCACTGTCCCTTTTATTTGTGCTGTCTATTACTTGTCCTTCAGCCTCAGGTCTTTCTTGTTCTTCAGTCATTTCTGTTGTGCCCAAGTCTTCATGACCCCATTTTGAATGAGTTTTCTTTGGCAAAGATCTTGGAGTGGTTTGCCATTTCCTTCTCCAGCTCATTTTACAGATGAAGAAACTGAGGCAAACAGGGCTAAGTGACTTGCCCAGGGACACACAACTAGTAAGTGTCTGAGGCTGCATTTGAACTCAGATCTTCCAGACTCCATGGCCTCAGCCACAGGTCACTGGTCTTAAAAAACCAAGAGCTCTGTCTCTAGTTGCTGAATATACAGACAGTTTACTTATATATGAGACAGTTTACTTGCATTTTCCTTATCCTAGTGATCTAGCTTTTTAGAACCATTAAGAACCAGAGAATGCTTATCTCAGTAGTACTATCTTTATCTGACACACAAACCTACTTTAGTACTCATTGGGCTAATCCTCTTGTTTCAGTGGGGACCACTTCTCTGTTCTATTGAATGGATTTTATCCATGGCAGATGCATGGTGCCTATGGTGACATTTATTCATCTGAGACTCTTCTCTACCTGAAAATATATTTTTTCTCTTTTTTTCCTCAATTATATGTAAAAACAGTTTTTAACATGTTTTTTAAAATTGAGTTCCAAATTCTCTCCCTTTCTCCCTTCACTCCTTCCTTGAGAAGCAATTTGCTATAGATTTAATTCAAGTGCAGTAATACAAAACATTCCCATTTTAGCCATGTTGCAAAAGATAACTGACAAAAAACAAAACAAAACAAAATAATGAAAGTAAAAAAAGTATACTTTGCTGTGCATTCAGAGCCCATGAGTTCTTTCTCTGGAGACAGATAGCATTTTTCATCACAAGTTCTTTGGAACTGTCTTGGATTATTACATTGCTCAGAACAGCTAAATCGTTCATAGTTGATCCTGTTGTATACAATATTCTCCTGGCTCTGCCCATTTCACTTTGTGTCAGGTCATACAAGTCTTCTGAAGTTTTTCTGAAAGTATTCCGCTGATCATTTCTTATAGCACAATAGTATTCTATCACAATCACACAGCACAACTTGTTCAGCCATTCCCCAGTTGTTGAGCATTCCCTCAATTTCCAAGTCTTTGCCATCACAAAGGAGCTGCTATGTATATATATATATATTTATATATATCCTTTTTCCTTTTTTCTTTGGTCTCTTTGGAATATAAACCCAGTAGTTCTACCTGAGAATCACAAGTTCATTCCAATCCAATCCTGCCGACTAATGCCATACATTGAAGGCCGTGCCTAAAGTAGGTCTGATGGTTCAGGTGTGGGGCTGAAATTAAATGAGGCACTTGTAGACCATCTAACAAAGGGAAGTTTACTTGGTCATAATATGAAAACAATATTCTGTAAGGATAGGACATTAATTCAGTTTGGAGCAACAAGTATTTATTAAACACTATGTGCTAAGTGTTTGATAAACATAGAAAGGCAATACCAGTCCATGTACACTCAGGGAGCTCATATTCTAATAGGAAAGACAACATGTAAATAGCTGAGTATGTACAAGATATATACAAAGCAGGTGGAAGAAATCTGGTACTCTTAGAAGGGAAGATGCTAGATGTATAACTGGGAAAGGCTTCCTAAAGAAGGTGAGGTTTGAGTCTTTTTTTTTTTTGGAGGGGGGAAGGCCAGGCACTTAGGGTTAAGTGACTTGCCCAAGGTCACACAGCTAGTAAGTGTGTCAAACGACTGATTCCAGATTTGAACTCAGGTCCTCCTGACTCCAGGGTCAATGCTCTATTCACTGTGCTACCTAACTGCCCCTTATTTTATCTTATTTAATCAATTTTATTTTATTTAATAATATAAAATAAAAATAATATGATATATGATATGACAGAACACAACAACACAACACAGCATGACATGATATAACATAACATAACACAATATAAAATAAT
>JAQQSW010011603.1:0-12718 GCA_028646575.1 Pseudocheirus occidentalis | reverse complement strand
TTGGAACATCAAATATATTGCCAGATATTTTCAGTGTGTTAATTAGTTTTCTTGATTTTTTCATTTTCCTATTTTTCCTCTTAAACTTCTTTATGATGAGGGATGATGCTCTGGGAGCTGAAAGGATACAGGAATAAACATACCTAGTGTAAAACCAAAAGATATTAATATAATTTTATTTTCTAAAACTTCATTAGTTTTTATATGAAATAGACAGAATCCTCCTTGTTCTAAGAACATCCATTTTTTTTTTCTTTTTATGAACATCTGCACTTTTCCCAATTGGTTCAGTACAGATTTAAATGAGTGAGAATGAGGTTACATACACTCAACCATAATAAAATATTTTTTTAAATGTTGTGTGACAATATTACTATTATGGATTTTAAATATTATCATATATCTATTGACTACTATGTAATATTTGAGTATACTTCAAAAGAGCAGCATCTTGTTGTATAAGCTGGTTTTTGTACATTTCTTATATTTGCTTCCAATATGTATAAATACATGTATGTGTTTGTGAATATACACATATATGTGTATATATGATTCATAAATCAGAAATCATAGGACACATTTTAGAATATCATTACAGGTTCAATTTCTCAATTTCTTGTTTCTAAAAGTAGTACTCAAATTGGTTACAGAGGAAAAAAACTATCATAGATTATGAAAAAATTTTTTTAAAGCACAAAAGAAACTTGAGGAGAAATGAAAAAAATTCTATCAGCACATTTTGCTTCCACTTAATTCTTGCCATCTCTTTATAACTGCTTATATTTCATCTGTTGCAAGTGCAGAAGCTTCCTTTCAAAAATAAAATAATTAAAACTGAGGAAGTAAAGCTGTAAGGTTATACTTATTCACAGTTCCCTTATGTCATTTGAAACACCCTTTAGTTCTTTTAAGACCACAAGAGTTTTGTTTGCTTATGAATTTTTCTTCCTCATAAATTTTTAATTGATTAATTTTCATCTTGGAGGGGGGAATTCACCAAGGCTAATTATGGTGGTACATTGTATTTCTATTTGCATATTATATGCTTATATGAACATGACTTTTCTACACAATCATTTCCCATCTCCTATGAAAGACTGATGGAGAAAGGGGTAAAAAAGGACACCCAAGGATGTAAAGACAAAGAAGACAGGGTATAAATTCTGGTTTATACCAGATAATTGATCCATTATTTTAAAATTTCATTATTTCATCTTCATATTTTCTTAATAAATTGTACTGATATGACAGTAAATAAAAATATAGATGCCCTTGATTTTCAGTATATAAATTCTTCTTGCAGGTTAAAATAACAAAATTATTGTTTAGTTTGAATATTTGTTTCTTTTTTCATTATTCACTATAGTTCAGCAATTTTGTTTTTTCCACTCAGTTTCACGGAGACCTGACACAAAATGAAAATCGCAATTTTTGAAAGATATTAATCTTCCATGAAAAATGCCAACAAATATTTAAAATTGTGCTTTCAGAAACTTAATATGAATTGGAAGCAAGTTAGTGAGATGAAACTTCAACACAAGAGGTCTGATTGATACTATTGCATTCCCGGAAGCAGATCACTAAGCCACTGAACAGATAAGAGGAAAGTATCATTCATCAAAGAGATCTTTTGTGTGGCCATATAGCTGCATATAAAAGAAGTTCATGGGATTTCATAGAGATTACTTTACCTACCTGCCTCCACACTTCATTACTAGAGGTAAATTTCAACAGTATTTTAGCTACATGAAGAGTGACAACAAAGGAGTCTGTAGATGGAAGATTGATTTTTAATAGCATCTTGTATTTGAGCACTCAGACAATATAAAAACGTAGTTCAGAGGCTAAGATGACAGTGATTGCAAAGTAATCTCTTACTCTATTACTTTGGCATACATCTTCTGTAAAACATTCTTTTTAGCTACAGAATTGTATGCTTAAAATAATTATGAAATAGGTTGATGGGAATATGAGCTAAGGATAAAATCATAAAATCTTAGAAGTAGAAGGAACCACAGAGGTCATCTGAGAGTCCTTATCTGAATTATGTATCCATTCTGGTAAATAGAAGTCCTCTTGTCCTCTGCTCAAAGATAGTAAGTATTTCAGTACCTCTCTCAAGAGGCTCTTGTAATCTCAGTGTTTTGATCCTACTTTTCTCCTCTGAAACAGGTTGGACAAGTCTATTCCACATGAAATTATTTCACATGAAATTAGGAGGCTTAGCTTTTGATTCTGGGTACTGGAATTAGACTTGTCTTCTTTGTGGCTCAATCAACCTCTTCAGACTGAGGCAAAGATGATAAGGGAAGGTTTTCTTGGTATGGGAAACATTCTGAATAAAGTCATATAGGTAAGATAGTTCTTTCTGTCTTCTAGGAACAGACAACAGTCTACTTTGGTGAGAACATAGAAACTGTGGAATGAGATACCTAGGAAAATAAAGGGGTACCAGTTTGTAGGGGAAATTTGGAAAGGAATTTGGATTTTATTCAAGAGAAAATAAGCTACCAAAGATTTTGGAGCAGCAAAGTGAAATGAACCAATCTCTGGAAGGGTATACCTTACTCAATAAGAAAATATTAGCTAAAAAGTGTGGTATTTTATGTCATGAAGATATACCAATGTGATGAAATACATGAAATCAGAAATGTAAAATGAATTTGAGTGAGCATTAATCAAAGGAGAAAGAAAAAGTAATAGTGTTGAGATGATAAAACCCTCCCCCCATCTAGAAGGTAAAAATGATTCATAAACTTGGAAAACAGAAAACAAAACTGAGAGTGAGGTAGTATGTGATGGAGAGTTTCCATTATATGGATAATATCTTGTATAGACAGGGTAGTTGTTAAGTTCTTGATTTGACTTAATGTTTTCATAATTCTTTTAATTATATTTAATGATTTTGAAATTATTTTTATTCTTTAATAATATTTTTACTCTTTTAAGGTGGAGGAAATAATGAGGTGAACTGATTCTGAGAATCAACCCAATTTTGACTTGCAAAGGAGAACTAGCTTTTTAAGTAGAAATTATGGGAACCTTGGAAGAAAGTAACCACTTTACATTTAAAGTCTGTAACAAATAAGGAAGGAAAAAACTTTGCATAGCTTGAATCATGCCCTAAATGTGGGCTGGGAAATTCAAGGCATTAACAATTTTAGTGGTAGAATCTTATCACCTAAAACTGCACAGTCAAGTTTTAGGAAGAGTACTTGTGACCTCCACCCATTAATCCTAATTTTATCTTCTAGGAATGGGTTGGACAAATATAATTCCTCTTCTACATGAAATGAAGGTATTTCATATAAAATAAAGATGTTTGCCATTGGTCCTGGGTATTCGAACAAAGTCTTTTATCTTCTCTGCACTTCCATCTGCCTCCTCTGAGGGACGTTAAGCTGGAAGAGGACTCCTAATGAAGATATTATTATAATGCAAATGAAAAGGATTCTGATGATGAAGAAAAGAAGAGCCATCAAAAGATACAAATGTGGATACTTAACCATGATACTCAAGGTGCTGTGGTAGGTACTATGAATATGAAGACAAAAATTCAAAATTCCCTTCTTCAAGAAGCTTATATTCTATTTGGGGTAAGGGGGAGGCTTTGATCTGGAACTGCCCTTAGAGGTCATCTGATCCAGCCCTGTCATTACACAAGTGAGAAAACTATAGATGGTGACAGAATTAGAATCTAAATCTGCATCTTTTGACAGTATCATAATACTGTATCATTTTGCCTCACAAATAAATGAATAGAGAGTATATACAAAGTGCTTGTAAGTGGTAGAGAGTACCTGAATAGGGAAATTAGGAAAGGTCTGACACAGAAAAAGACAAGTGATCTGAGCCTTTAAGAGAAGGATTCTGAGAGATGTAGATAAGTAGGCAAAACATAGGAATAAGGGATATATTGTTCTGGGGTCTAAAGACAAGAAATGGAATGCTGTATTGATGGAACAGCAAGGAAGGAAGTTGTGCTGAAATACAGAGTGGGTAAGGGGGAGAAAATAATTCTAAAGGCAAGTGTAAAGGAATTGACTCGGTGTCAGGAGGAATAGAAATGTTCTTCTGAATGATAATAATAGATGAAGAAGAGAATGCAGTACTTAACTTTTGTTTGGCTTTTTTCTCTACTGAGAGTGATTTTCAGACTGAAAAGAAGACTTAAACACAGAGATTAAAAAGAAATAAACCCCATGTGGGGAGATGGCAAAAGAGCACCTAGTTGTCCTCAGGGATTTCAAGTCAGGTGAACTACATACATTACAGGGTAATGAAACAAATTATTGATATTATTACTGAGAGGCTGTCAGAGATCTTTGGAAAATTGTCATGATTGGATCTCAGGATTGTAGATGAACTAAATTACTCTTTATTTTTTGTAGGAAAAAGCTATATTCTTTGAACTGTAGTATATAAGTGTGATTTGTATTGCTGGAAAAAACTTTAGAACACATTATTTAAGAGATTGTTTGTGAAAATTTAGAAAAGGGGGCTGTAATAATCAAGAGCCAATGTGAGTTTAGGATATCCCATATCAAATCCCATCTTTGACAGATATTGATCACACAACTCTTGGCAAATCACTTAACCTCTCAGTGTCCTCAGGCAATTCTTAAAGATTATAAATTGCAGAATAGTTGCTAATCTATTCGTAGAAGGAATTTCCTTACTTGTGGACCAGAGAGATGTGATTTGGATCATTTAGATGAATTCAGAACTGTATGTTTACAAGTCAACAAAGAAGAGTCAGAACTAAAAGAACTCTGGAGAAATCAAGGTAAAATTTTGCTACTGATAGTCTCATTCTAGTTTTGCCTGAAGCAAAGTCAACATATAAAAATGGTCATGGTTAATTCTTCTTTTTATCCAGTTACTGTAGTAAAAATATCCTTATAGGTAGGTGAGATAATGAGATGAGAATTTTTAGTGGCAAGCACAAATTCCATTTTTTTTGTTCTGACCATGAAAACTGACAGAATAGATAAAAAGAAGTTGTTAAATGTTTAATGAAAACTTCATGTCAAGTCTCCAGTGAAATGGCTAAAGGAACTGTGTAATTTAGCATTTTTTTAATGACTTTGATAAAGGCATAGCCAATATGTCCATAAAATTCTGTTTGGGTCCAGGTTGGACTAGATTCCTACTACCTTCCCTTGCTAGCCTAAAATTCTAGGCTTAGGAGTCCTTTATTCTCTTTGTCAATTTGTAAGCTGAATGTCTAGGGCTTTTTACTTGGTGCAGACAAACCCACCTTTTTTTTCTTTTAAGGACTTCTCATACCAAGATGAGTAGGTAAATACTAGGCTTATTAGATTTTATAATGTGCCAGTAACTGTTGGATTATTTTGTGGATGTGACAATGTCTTTCTCTACTTGGTATTCTAAAATAATTTTCCTGCTTTTCTAATCTCCTGTGGTAATAATACATGAAAAAAAGATATTGTGCTACCAAGTGCTGATGTTTATACAGTTGACCAACACAGAAGAGCTGAAAATGAGTAGATTTTAACAGTTTGCTGCATGACTCTTTTTTTTATTTATATGGTCTCTATACTACGTGAACATTTTGAAATCCTATCTCTGTTCCCTGAGGGCATTCATATACTTAATCAAGATAATTTTGTAAGAGAGATATCTTTCCAAAGGAGCAATGGACACGTGTGAGGATTTTTAAAAGACTCAATCTTATCTTCTATAATATTCCCCTTTGTTGAGATTTCCTTGAGCCAGAGTGACTTAGGAGATTAGGGGCTCAGGATACCAGGGATATGTTCTTTGGTTCTATAAGTCACTCCAAGGCAAAAAGTAATTTAATTCTCATAACTGTTTTCTTCAAAATAAAGTTTAACAGTTCAACCTAACTACTAATTAGGATGTTAAAATATTTTTTAAATTTGTGTAAAGAATTTAATCTATTATTTTAAAAAACATCCAAGCCCCTACTGTGCAAAACTTTAATAAATCATTTACTGATCAGTTAACTACTTAAGTTTTCAAATAATAAAGGTAATGAAATTTAAAAATCATTCTCACTTGTAAGATAATTGAGAATGCCATGATTAATGAACAAGTGTTCTTAAAATCACTCATTCACTAAAAGGGTTAGTATTTTTGTTGATAGATATGAGTTACTACAAAGTAGACAAGTTGAAAGCACCCATCCAACGATGCCAACCATTTTAGAACTTGTTTTAAATGCTTTTTGTTTTTATGTAGAATTATTGTAAATTATTGTTGTAAATTATTATTCCTGTATGCTCACACACTCATTTCCTTCTCTAATATTGATATCTATAGATCCCTTCATTTGCTTTAAAACAATGTGAATAATATTTCTATCATATGGTATCATTTCCATTTGGTAAGATATATAGCCTAGGTTATATTCCTATTGCAACCAGCAATTAGATGATGGAGTCAGGACAAAAACTTAAGAATTCTGTGGTCCTATATCTATTCTCAGAGCACTCAGCTATGTTGTCACTTCTATTAGAGAGCAGTGACTAATATTAAGAATGATTTATTGAAAGCCATTACCTATTGTTCCATTAGCCATACATTCCAATGGTGAGTACTGCGTTTCTTAGGCAGTATTACTGTTTAACTTGCCCAACTTTCATTCCCATTTTAAGAGTGAACTGTTTGTTCTTGCACCATTTAACACAATGAACCCCTAATGGATAAACAACCTCTGTATTAAAGGTTACACTATTTTAAAAAAAAAAGTAGATAAGAATCAAATCAGATTACTTTCATAGCTATGGCCAGAGGGAGAATTCTTAGCCAGAGAAGGGACAGAGGTAACCACGCAAGAAAATAATTTGAATTAAATGACATTGGAAAGCTATTGGACAAATTCAGTTAATCTAAGAAGGTTATGAGAACTCATAAATTCCAGGGGAAAGGGGAGCTTCACATTGAATATCTTTGAAGAGATTTTAATTTCTAAGCTATATAAAAATCAGAATAAATATTTAAGAGCAAGTGCTATTACCTAGCAGATAAGTGGTCAGTGCTTATAAATAGGTCTCAAAAGAACAAAATGTGGTAGATAAATGTAGTGAGATATTAATTGTTGTGGGAGAAAATGTAACTTTAAAGAATACAGAGAAGCATAGGAATACATGAACTAAAGCAGAGAAAATAAACAGAACCAGGAAAAAATTAACTGCTATAATATAAATGGAAAGAAAAGTCATCTCAAAACAAAGGAAAATGAATACTATGACATTATAATAAGCATGTATGGCCCAAAAGAAGTGATGAGGAGAACCCTTTCTTTGCCGAGTTTGGGGACTATTGTAGGAAGTTTCAATTGATTAATGTACTGGTTAGTTTTGCCTAACTGCTTCCCTCCCCCAAACTTCTTTTTTTTTGTTGTTAGTTTTTTGGTTTTGCATTGCTGTCTTTGTGGGCATGGCAGTATAGAGAGATAGAGAGGAAAATAAAGATGATGTAAACAAGTTATCAATAAATCATTAGAATAAATTGTCATAAAGCTCTTTAGTGTTTATAAAGAGTATGCTACCTCCCACAAATCATAGAGTTTTTATAACTACAGGTGTGTCTAAAGTTTTAAAAAATATTTTAGGATAATTCAACTAAACAATTCAGCTAAAATTTCTATTTGTCGGTGTTTATCTTCCTTTAATATTTTTCTCCTCTTTTCCTGACACAATAGTATCAAATGTTTATTTTCCAAACTGCCTTATTAACTTTGTTACTTTTGCTTTTGACTTACATTTATCTCATGAGAAATAAAATAGAAAAAGCTCTATTTTAATGCAGATAAAGTTGTTTTTACTTAGTCCAGTGTTTTTATTTTTTTTATGTTGTTCTTATTCTTCTATAACTCCATAGTACTTGACACTGTAGACCTCCTCCCCTTCCTGGTTCTTCTCTCCTCTCTGGTTTTTGGTGAAACTATTTTTTGTTTGTTTTACTCATATCTGACTTGGCACCATTCAGTTACCATTACCAGGACATCATCTATGACTCATCTCTTGATTTTGGGTATATCCTAACACTCTATCTTGTGTTCCATTCCTTGATTCCTGCACTTTCTGTTGATTTTTTCAGCTTCTAGGGGTTCTATGATAAGTTTTATGCAAATAATTCTGACATCTATAGATTTATCGATGCTGTCTTAGTTTCTCCATTGTACTCTAGTGTTTCACCATCATTACTGAACATGTATTGGATTTCATAAGCATCTCAAACTTAACATTTCCAAAATAGAATTTATTATTTTTCTGACAATAATCATGCTTCTTTTGAACTTAGATACTTCTTTTTGGGGAGCTACCATACTTCTAGTTACCCATTACATTTAACCCTACCTTCTCTCTTACCTCATCTGTCCAAGCAATTGCAAAATCTTCTCAGTTTTTCCTGCAAAACATTTCTTACATCTGCCCCTTCTTTCTATTTACCACCACCCTAATTCAGGACCACATTACCTATCACTGCTACGATTACTGTAGTCTCCTTATTCATTTTCCTCCTCAACTCTCTTCCCTTTTCACTCTTTCCTCAGCTCAGCTGCCAAATTAACAGTTCTAAAATATAGATTTGACCATATTCCCTGGCCCATTAAACTCTAGATACTCCCTATTACCTTTAGGAGCAAATACAAATATTTCCCTAATTAAAACTCTTTACAATATACCTCTAGCCTACCATTTAAATTTTTATTATAAATTATTTCCCATCACTCATCATATCACAACTAATTTCACTTGCTTGCTGGTCCTCTCATGCTACACTTCATCTCTTATTTTTATCCTTTTGCTTAGGCTGTATTCACTGTTGACTTCTGCCTTTTAGGATCCCTCAGGATCTTTCAAAGCTTATGTCAATCATTACCTTTTGATCCTTTATTTTATTCCTTTAGCTACTATGATGTAAAGGAAGACCTGAGTTCATACTCAGATGAAGATATTGCCTATGTGTATTTTCTCAATTCCTTTTTCTTGTCTTATTGCTCTAGTTAGTATTTCTAGAACTCTATCAAATAATTGTCAATTTTGTTTTAGAAATACAATGCTTTTTAACAGATCAATAAATAATAGCCACTGCAGGATCTTATATTCTTTATAATCTTAGTGAAATGTTTGAAAATGACAATTTAATTTGTTGTAGAAAAAAATCTGTGAAGTTCAGTGATTCTCCCTCTACTACCCCCACCCCCATTCCACCCTCAGAAGATACCAGGTCCTTGGTCACCATCTCCAGGACTCAATTAAGCTTTTCTTCATAAATTATCCTTTCCTAGCTCTTCAATCTTCTTTTAACTTACTTCCTGTGATGTACTCTGATCCAATGATATTAGGTTCCTTGCAGTTCTTCCAAAAAGACTCTCCATCTTTTGGCTCCCAACTGTCCACCTACCTGGAATGTTCTTATTCCTCAGTTCCACCTACTGGCTTCCCTCACTTTCTTTAAATCCCAACTAAGATCTCATATTCTACAGTAAGATTTTCCCAAACTCTCTTAATTCTAGTGATTTCCCTCTCATTTATTTCCTATTTTCCCTGCATATAGATTGTTTATGAATATTTGTTTTCTTTTTGTCTCAGTTGGATTTTGAACTCATTAAGGCAATCTTTTGCCTCTTTTTGTTTCACAAGTTCTTAGCACAGTACATACATAGCAGGCATTTAATAAATAATTATTGACTATTCACCACTGAATACATTGGACAAAGACCAGAAGGAATAGGAACAGTTATCCTTTACACATCAGTGGGTTGATGGGGGCAGTATCTCTGCAATCTGGAAAATTCACAAAAAATATTTTTGATCCCCATGTTCTTTGTACTAGAAAAGAAGTCTGAATTTTCTATTTCATGGGGTTTTGTAGTGCCTTATTGTAAAATGTGGGCTAAGTATTTGGTCACAGTCTCAGTGTCATCTGCTGGCTTTCACATGTGGTCTGCAGCTTCCGCAAACTCCCCCCAAATTCCCATTTAATGTCTTATGCTGTCCCTTGATACTGTGAAATCACAATGGGGAAAAAGTGATGTGGAAAGGATAACTACATATTCTTGATCGTTACTTTCATTCCCCCACCTTCCATGAAAATTGAGTAATTTCTCATTAGGTTAATCTGATCCAGTTATTTTTTCTTCCATATCTTAGTGGCAAATATACAATGGTTCTATTTTTATCTTATCTTTTTTCTCAATGAGTTTAGTACCTGAATCAGTTTTACTGTTTATCCAACCCCTCTCTTTTATATTTAGAAATTTTAATATACATTTCAATGTCACCTCAAGTGACCCTGCATCTTAGTTCATCAAACTCCCCAAGTCCTATACCTTTACTCCATTTTAGTCACATAGAGATTCATACTTTTGACCTTCTCTTCCTTCTAATATTTCACTTATATTATTCAGAACTCTGAATTTTTTAATCTGACCACAACCTTATATGCCTTACCTCTCCTAAATTTTTCTTCATGCTGACCTTAACTACTAGTCATGCCATTTCTCCTTTCTTTTCCAAGTCATCACCACTATGTTGGCTTAATTTTCTTTCCTTCCCAATCTTTTAAACTATACACTGTCCTCAACTCTTGAGATCCTTAACCCTCACCCTACTATTACACATGTTAATCTCTATACAGGCTCATCCTCCATCATTTTGCTTGTCTATTCCTGCATGCCCATTGTTGGAGATCCCTATAGAAAGTCACATAATTGTGACAACTGTGTCCACTCTAAATTTATGTTATCAAATCTCAATCAGATTTTGCCGTTGAATACCACATCTCTTATTCTTCTTTAATTAAGCTAGAAGGAAAATAGCAAGCTAGTAAAAAATATTCTTGCAGAAAATTCTTTCTCATAAAGTTGTAATATTTAAAATGCAGTATACAGGAGATTCCTATGAATGTATTAGAACAAGAACGACTCACCAATAAGCAAGAGGCCAAAAGGTATACTAAACTAGTTGTCAAATTAAAAAATGTAAGCTCTCAAACAGCCATATAAAAAGTCCCTGATTTGTCATAACAAAATAAATTAAAATTAATATAACCCTGAATTCCCAATTCACATATATCAGACTGACATAAATGGAAAAAAAATAAGAAAGTGGCAATTGTTAGAGGGGGCTGTGAGAGATCAGGCACTGTTGGTGGAATTATAATTGGTCTAGCCTTTCTGAAAAAAGAATTAAGGCCTTCATGAATTGATTCCAACTTATCTTTCCACTATCAGTGAATTACACTTCTCTCGCACTCTGCACTCCAGTCATGCTGACTTCTTTCTATTCCTTAAACACTTATTTCATCTCCTATCTCTGTCTCCTAGTATTGTCAATACTGTGAATTCCCCTCTTTCTTTAAAAAGTAGCCTTGCCTAACTCCCCACAGATGCTGGTGTTACTCTTGCCCAAATGGCCTTGTATTGATCTAGCGCATGTTTTATTTTCTTATTCTTTAAACATTTATGTTAATTTTTTTTGTCTTCACTGTTCAAATCTAAGTCAGTGAGAGAAAGAATTGGCATAGAGATTTTATTCATATACTCAATGTGCATCACATTGTCTGACACATAGATGATTAATAAATACTTGTTGGTTATCACAATGATGATAAAAATAAAATAAAGTAATGATAAAAATAAAAATAAAACAAACATTTATTAGGGGCTTACTATATGCCATGATGGTGCTACGTACAAGGGATAAAAATTCGAAGTGATACAGCTCCTGACCTGAAGGAACTTAAATACATATTCTGAAGGAATGTTGGATAAAAGACAGGAGAATCAGTTGGTAAGAAAAATCGTTTGGGGGAGAAGTAAGAGTTGGGAGTTGGGAAAGGATTTTTATTCTTATTCAGATGTAATAAATTATTCTCTTCAGCTGTTCTGATATTTTTTAATTAATTCACTTTGAATAGGACAAATTACTATAAGTGTCAGATAGTCACAGGTTAAATAAGAAAAGGAAGGCACTAATAAGAAAAAAAAAATGAATCTCCTAAATACCTCTCTCATTAGAAGTTCCACTTCAAAACAAAATTTATGAAGTTCCACTTCTTGGCAATGTAGTACTCTCAGAATTCATGATTACCACAGCAGTTATATGGAGTACTCCTACGATCCACCGAGAAGCCATGCTGCTGTAGCACATTAAACAAGCCAAGGGAAAACCATTGGCAAACACTAAACATTTCTAGATAACATTAAAGAATTCATTCCTATAATTCTAAAACTAATAAAATCAAATTGTCTATCCAATAAATGGAATTTTATATAATGTTTGTTATCAGCTGAATAATTCATTATTCCATTTTTTCCCTCATGATCCTTAATTAACTTACTGACTCAGAGGTATGATACTGCTAATCCATTCATTTCCCTAGGCCAAAAAAAAAAGTATAAACATGTGACTGGAAGAGTAAAAGGTTAGGAGTTTATTATGAAGGAATTTTTCATCAGGAGAGAAGGCAGCTGTTTGAGGTTCTCTCTACCTTCCCAATTGTAGAGGCCAGATTGAACAGTGATTAGTTAACTCCTGTTTATCCCTACCCATTTCCAGAAGCAGTTGAAACAGCATAATATTCTCATATGTCAATTTGTGGCATTGTTTTTGTACTTCAACTTTTATTTTTTTTAATTTTAATTTATTTTCTTGATTACATCATTCATTTCCACAAGGTTTTGAGTTACAGATTTTCTCCCCTTTTTGCCCCTACCCCC
>JAQQSW010011602.1:0-12718 GCA_028646575.1 Pseudocheirus occidentalis | reverse complement strand
CATTAGATTTTTTTTTAATTCAAACTAATTTAAAATTATTTCTTTTTTTGTGAAGATAGTCTTTCTCTCTCTTCCATATCCCCTACCCCATTCCTCCTGAGAAAAGCAAACCTCTTGGTCCAAATGTGGAGTGAAGTAAACAAATTCCTACACTGGCCAAGTCTCTCTCTCTGCATTCTGCACCCCCCCCAAAAGTTTCAATGCAAACTGAGTCTGTCACCTCTTTATCAGAAAATGGGTGGCATATTTTGTCACAAGTCCTCTGGAATTATAGTTGGTTGTATTTATAAGGCGTCTTTTTTTTTCCAAGTTCTTTGCCTTGCGGTATTATTGTTTTTATATAAATTGTTCTGGTTATACTCATTTCACTTTGCATCAGTTCAAAGGAGTCTTACCGGGTTTCTCTGAAACTATCCTAGAAGGTGACATTTGAAGTGAGTCTTGAAACAAGCCAGGGATTCTAAGAGGCAGAGGTGAGAAAGGAGAGTATTCAAGGAACAGGCAGTGCAAATGCATGGAGTAAGAGGCAGAACATCTTGGGTGCGGATGAGGAGAGTTGGACCAGTATGGCTAGACCGTGAAATATATAGAGGGGAGTAATATGAAAGAAGTCTGATAACATAGGAAGATTCCAAGTTGTAAATACCTTTAAATACCAGAGGAAATAATATTTGATCCTAGAGACATTAAGGGGATATTAGAAATTGTTAAATAGGACAGCAACATAATCCGACCTAGTCTTTGAGGAAACCACTTTGGCTGATGTGTGACAGGTGAATTAGAATGAGACCAGTTGGGGGGCTTTTGGAATAGTCCAGATGGAGATGAAAAGCTCCTGAGTTGGGGTGGGGACTATTTGAGTGTAGAGAAGAGGATGTGTATGAGAGATATTGTAGAATCTCTCATGGCAAAATTTGGCAACTGATGAGATAGGTGAGGTGAATGTGAGAGGGGTATAGGATGATACTGTGGTTTCAAATCCAAGTAACTGGAAGGAAGGTAGTGTGCTTGACACAAAAGAAGTTTGAATCAAGGGTATATTTAAGAGGGAAAAGAATGAATTTTATTTTGGATGTGTTGAGTTTGAGATGCTTATGGGATATCCAGTTTTAAATGACCAATAGGCAGTTTTTGCTACTTTGCTGGAGTGTAGGAGAGAGGCTAAGGCTGGATAGAGAGAGCTGATAGTCTTTAGTATATAGATAAGGATTGGAACCATGGGAGAGGATGAGATCTCTTAAGTAAGAGCATGTATCTAGAGAAAAGGTAAGTGGTCCAAGGACAAATCCTTGAAGTATATCCATAGTTAATAGATAAGACACGGGTGATGAGTGAGTTAATGAGATTAAGAAGGGAAGGTCATGCAGGTAGGAGAAGAACCAGGATAGAATAATAGCATGGAAACCCAGAACGGACAGTAGCTGAGAAGGAAGGGGTCCACTGTGTCTGATGCTTCAGAGAGACCACTAAGGTGGGGATTGAGAAAAGGACACTAAAGCTGACAATTAAGAGATCATTCAGAGAGTGTGGAAGTCTAGGACTCTGGTTGATTAGGGGAGGAGGGATATAGGACAATGGCAGCAATGACAGGAACTAGTTAGGCTTGTTTTGTTTTAAGATGAATGAACTGCTTATGGTTTCATATCCAGTGGTCATCCAAACAAACTCGTACGATTGAAAATAACTCCTCTTTAAAAATTATTTATTTTTAACATTCATTTGAAAAAAACTTTTGAGTTCCAAATTCTCTTCCCTCCCACTCCCCCCATGAAGAAGGCAGGCTGTATGATATAAGTGATACATGGGAAGTCATGCAAAACTTACATGGAAGTTAATCTTGAGAAAAATCCTATTGGACATTCCATATTTAGGGGTTTATCTTTTGCTACAGGGATCTCCCTTTACCTATTGTGATGTCCCAGCATCATTCTCACAGCAGGATGAGAAGATGGTCACAAATAGGATTGTAGAGGGATAGCACTTGTCAGTCCAGTTGTCATTATGTCCCTCACTCCTTTCTTTCCTTTTTTCTCTTTCTTTCTCCTTTTCTTCCCTTTCTTCTCTCCCCCTTTCTACTCTCATCCCTTCTTACTTCCTGCCTTCTCCTTTCCCTCGTGTGTTTCTTTCTTTCCTTCTTCCCCCTCTTTCTTCCTTTTCCCATTCATTCATTCAGCATGCATTTATTGAGCACCTGCTATCTAAATAGCACTGTGGTTAAATCCTCAAGGGCATAGGAAAGGTCATTATGATTTAGTCCCTGCTTTTCAGGAGCCCACAGTTCAGCTGGGAAGAAAACACACACACACACACAACAATTAAATAACAAGTAGTACAAGGTCAGTCTGTGATTGATTACCCAAGAAAACTACTGATTTTTAAGTATGTTCAATAGGAGTACAGATGAAAGAGATTACTATGGTCTACAGCACTTGTGGGGAGAGCTCTGTGTGTGAATGGGACTTAGGTTAGACCCTAAAGGAGAGAAAATCTGTTATAGGTGAGGGGTGGGATAGGGGAGGGAAGGCAGGTCAGAGGGCTCTTAGGTGGAGAATAACTTGAATGGAGGCTTGGAGTCAAATTGAGCATGGGTCATTCAGGGCACAGTAAGGAGATCAACCTAGCTAAAGTAGAGGGCCTGTATTTGGGAATGGTAGAAGATAAGATTGGTTGAACATCCAAGGTTACACCATAAAAAAATTCATCATCATCATCATGATCATAGCTGAGAGATGCCTTTCACAATTATAGCCAGCAGGAACATTTTTAACCAAGCAAGAGATAGGTAAATTATAAAAGATAAAAATGATATTTTGAATTTTATAAAACTGAAAAACTTACTAGAACAAGAGCAGTGTAGCTTGGGTAAGAATGAATGGGGGGGGAATCCTTCGTTTACATATCTCTGATAATTATATTTATCTAAAAGAGGGGTGGAGAACCTGCAGCCACGCCTCTAAATGGCCGGTTCCCCACCCCTGATCTAAGAGATGCAGGGTCTTGACACAAACATAGAAGATCAAGAACTATTTCCCAATGAATAAGTGCTCAGAACATATGAACAAAGTTCTTAAAAGAAGAATGCAAACTATTACTACTCATGAAAGATTTCTCTAAATCAACAATAATAAGATGTCACAGGTGAAATTCTCAGAGATAGAGTTTTGGGTATGATAAGTTGATTTATTAATTAGGCTAACAAATAATCAATAAACCGAGGTCACTTTACCATCTAGGTGATCAAAGACCCCAAGCAAGTGTTTCAGGCCATGCTAAGTCCGCTGTCTTTCTTCTGACAGTACTTTCTTGGGACTTCCCCTGACAAGCAAAAGGGAGTCCTGCTTGGTGGATGTTTAATGAGGAGATGGGCTAAGAGTTCTCTACTCCCAATTATTTCATCTTGCGGGGAGGACAATAGCTGAGGAACCTGGCCTGGTCATGGGATCCAAGAGGCCTCAAGTAGTCTGAGCTAGAAGAACCATCCTAATCAGGATCTCACTGGCTTAGTTTCTCCTTCGTAGTCCAGGTCACCCCCAACTTTGATTAGAAAGCCAGGACATAAAGGTTGCCCTTTGGTAGCTTGGATTTAGCTCCCCACTGGCTTCTTTTTATGGGATAAACAGAGGCTTAGGAAGGGCTGGAATCTGATTACATTCCATAGCTACAATGGGCCAAGAGAAGTTTCCCTTTGGACATAGTTTTCACTTCTCTCCCTTCATTGCAGAGATGGGGGAATCATGAGTGTGGAATATTGTATGAAACTCTTAATGCTAATTTAAAGAGAAACTTCTTTTGAACAGAGAAGGAATATTACAAATTTATATTAATAATCAAATGATACAGCATTAAAATGAATTTTCCTCAAAGAGAAATGCAAATCAAAACAACTGAGATTTCACATCAAATGTCACATTTGGCAAAGGTGACAAAAGATGAAGAATAGTCATTGAAAAATGATCTGCTAATATGTTGCTGGTGAAACTATTTTGGAAAACAGTTTGGAAACATAATAGAAATATGATTAAAATGCCCAAGCCTACAGAACTGGCTTTGGAGTTAGAGGAACTGGGTTCAGATTCTGTTTCATGGACAAGCCACTTTAAACATTATCAACCTCAGTTTTTCTCATCTATAGAATGAAGTGGTTGGACTAGATGACCTCTCTGGGGCTGATAATATTCTAAAGCAAGCTTTCTGTTTGGGTCAAAAGGCATGAGCATTTCTCTTTTGTTCTGTCTCTCTTTTTCTCTCTTTCTCTGTCTTTCTGTTTCTCTTTTTTTCTCTTTCTCTGTCTTTCTGTCTCTTTCTCTCTTTCTCTGTCTTTCTGTCTCTCTTTTTCTCTGTCTTTCTGTCTCTTTTTCTCTCTCTCTCTCTGTCTTTCTCTCTGTCTCTCTCTGTCTTTCTCTTAGCATAATTCCAAATTGCTTTCCAGAGTGGTTGGCCTAATTCATAGTCCCACCAACAACATGTCTGTGTCTCTTCCAATTCTAAGTCTATGAATCTATAGTTCCATGATGCATATATGCCAAAAAGGTCATTGAACAAAGAAAGCATTTTTTGTGGTAATAAAGAACTGTTAACAAAGTGGTTGCCCATATGCTGGTGGAACGTCAAAGTAATGAAATGTCATTGTACTGTAAGAAATGATGAATATGAAAAATGCAAGGTGGGCTTATGTGATGAAGTCACACATTGTGAAGTAAGCAGAATTTTTAAAATACACATAGTGATTAAGGCAACATGAACAGAAAAATTAATGACAACAAACAAAACAAAACAATGTGGTAGAATTATAATGAACAAGGCTGACCCAGGAGAAGAGTTAAAAAAATTTACTTCTCTCCCTTCGTTGCAGAGATGGGGGAGTCAGGGGTGTGGAATATTGTACTTACTCTCATGTTTAATGGGTCAGTTAATTTTGCTGAAATACTTTTTTTTTCTTTTTAATGTTTGTTGCAAGGGATAGCTTGCTGGATGACTGAGGAAGGACTATATTTGGAAAAGAATGTGATGTGAAAACAAAAGGCGTCAACAAAAATGAGATTCAGAATGAAAAGGTTAAGAAGAAGAGAAGACAGTGAGTAAAGGCTCAGTTAGGCTCAGTTAGGTAGACTGGGGCTGGAATGGGGAGCATATGAAATGCCAGAATGAGGAGTTCCGACTTTGTTTTTCAGGCAGTGGGGAACCATCAAAGATTTTTGGGTGGGGAAGGAACATGATTAAAGTGGTCCATTAGGATGATGAATGTGGCTGTGATATGTAAGATGGATTGGAGGGGGCAGACACTGGAAGCCAGAAGGCAGTTAGGAAGCTATTTATTACCGTAGTACAGGTACAAGGGGGTGAGGGCCTAGACAAAGGTGGCGACAAAGGGGATGGAGAAAAAGAGATAGTTATGAGAGACATCTTGAAAGAAGAATCGACAGGACTTGTTGACTGATTACAGGGCATGAAGGAAAGGAAATAGTCAGAGATGGATGACTTTGGTCTCTAAGCCTGGGTCATTGGAAGAACAGTAGCAACATTGACAGAAATATTCATCCCCAAATCTGGCTGAGCCTGGTGGGAGTGGAGGTAGACAGAAGGGAAGTAAAAGGAGAGATGTTAGTGTGTCGGGGCTATGTTTACTGACTCCCTTGACCTTTTGGCTTTGTCATGCTACTATGATAAGAAAAAATTTGCCCAGAGATTCAAAGACTCTAGAATATTGATATTGGGAAGGGCCTTAGAGATCACTTAGTCTAACCTCTTTATTTTACAGATGGGGAGATTAAGGTTCAGAGGGCTTTCATCTTTGGACACTTAACTCATCAGATCACTCTTTGTCTAATCCTTCCTCGATGCAGGGTTCTTCCAGAGAAGCCGTTTGGAGAGGAAGCCCCACTCTTTACCACAGTAGTCCTCATTGCGAATCTAGAGATACTGACTTTGCAGATATCACTAGGTTACCAGCTTCCCTGGTAGGGGCAGGGTAGGGCAAGCTAGGGGTGGAGGTAAGATGGTGGGGTTAGAGCTTGTCCCACACCAGCTGTCTTTTTCTAAACTTTGGGTAGAGAAGGCAGAGGTTGATTTTTTTTTCTGTATGCTAGGCCTAGGGACTCCCTGAATAACGGACAGTTAAGGACACCAGCAATAATAACTGTCTGGCATCTCTTCTTCCCCAAGATAAGCATCAGAAACTCTGGCAGTCATATCCCCGAGCGAGGTGTGTCTGGAGTGCAGAGCAGCTCCTTCTCCCTGAGGCACAGCAGAAGCCGGGCCAGCTGCCAGGCACCAGCCAGCACTCCTACCTGCTCTGGGAGTGCGGCTGAAAGAGAGGAGGGTGAGGATGGTGGTCATGAAGGTGCCTCACGCTGCTGGAGCAAAGCCCTCTCCCCCCAGCAGCCCTATGAAGGGAAGGCAGTGTGGTACAGTGGGAAGAGTCACTGACTTGGGAGTCAAAACACCTGAATTCAGATTCTGCCTCTGATGTGTCCCTCCCTGTAAGAAACAGAAACCATTCAAATCCAGCCTCAGACGCTTAACACAGAACTAGCCATGTGACTTTGGGCAAGTCATTTAACCCTAATTGCCCTACCTTCCCCCTCCAAAAACAAAAACAAAAGAAATAGAAACCAAGGGAAATAGTAAAATATGAAAAAAAATCATAAGTAGAGTAACTTGGGCAAATTATTTTGCCTCTTAGGCTCAGTTCCTTTGTCCACAAAATGAAGAAGTTGAACTAGTTGAACTTTAAGGTCCCTTCCAAGCTCCTGAAACTTTGATTCTGTAAACCAGTGAAGTAGATGGTGAGAAGATTGTCATCTCCATTTTACAGATAAGGAGACTGAGGTTCAGGGAAATTAAGTGTTTATCCAGAGTTACATAGTTAGGGGTTCTTAAACCCTTCCAAGACTCTTTGATATACTGCTCTGTCTTTTAATGGAGATGACGCATGATGCCTTACTATTATCATCATGGAACACTTACTTCCTCACTGTAAACCAGAGTTCTTAAACCTTTTTTTGTCTTCTTTTAACTGAGCCGAAATGTGCCTCCCATCAACCCTAGAAGAAAAGCAATCTGATGGAAATTCATGGCATTGAGGAACGAATAATAAGGGATGGGATTCCCTAAGGACATCAAAAAAAAGAAAAGGACTGATTTGTATAAAAAATATTTATAGTGGGACTTTTTGTTTTTTGTGGTGGTGGCAGAGAATTAGAAACTAAGGAGATAGCCATAATTTGGGGAATGGCTGAAAAAAACATGTATTATGCAGAAGTGAAAATTATGGATGTAGGGGCAGCAAGGTGGTCCAGTGAATAGAGCACTGGCCCTGGAGTCAGGAGGATCTGAGTTCAGATCTGGCCTCAGACATTTAATACTTTACTAGCTGTGTGACATTGGGCAAGTCACTTAACCCCAATTGTCCTGCCTTCTCTTCCCTCCAAAGAGAAAAAAAAATTATGGGTGTAATAGATATTATTGTGGTGTAAGAAATTCCTTAAAGAGTGGTTATAGAGAAGCCTAGGAAGACTTGTATGAACTGATGTGGAGTAAAGTGAGTAGAACAAGGAGGACAACATATACTATAACAGTGACGTTGTAGAGACAAATAATTTTGATAGACTTCAAGAATTCTGACCAATGCAGTGACCATCACCACTGATGATGAGCCCACCTCTTGATAGATTATATACTCACAGTGCAGAATGAGGCACGTGTTTTTGGACATAAACTTGGGGACTTTATTTTGTTTCACAGTGCCTATTTGTTACAAAGGTTTTTTTTTTCTTTTGAATGGGGGTAGGGAGGAAGAGAAAACAAATACTTAACTGAAAAATTAAATAAAATGAAGGTAAAAAACAAAAATAACAAGGGATAGGCTTAATCTGCTTAAAAGATGTTGATATTTTAAAAGAAGAGCTCCACTCATTTTTTTTTTGGTTGATTAGGAAAGACCTTTTTGAGCAACTCAGATGCTTGACAGCTCTCATGAAAGGTTGTTGAACTGGATGGTACAAAGTCCTGACCCTTGAGTAGATGTAGAGAAAATAGGGTCACATAGAGGGCATCTCTTAGACACAGAGGCAGGTTATTAGTAAGTATTATTTGGTGATTACTTTCCATGGAAGAGAAGGGCAGTCAATGATCATTTTTAAAGTTCTCTCAATCTTATTCAATATTTGTCCCTTTAAACCAGTGGTCCTTAACCTTTTGGTGTGTCACGGAGACTTTTGGCAGTCCAGTGAAACTTATAAACTCCTCAGAACAATGCTTTTTAAATACTTAAAATAAAATGCACAGGATACAAAGGAAGTCAATTATGTTGAAATACAGTTATAAAAATATTTTTTAAAACACATTCATAGAACCCCGGTTAATAACTCCTGCTTTAAAAGTTCAAATTAAACTCTATTTCTGGGTATATTTCCAGAGGATTTTATTTATATCTAAATGAATAGTTGCCCTACGGGATATCTAAATGACCAGAAGCTAGGTCTTAACCACTACTATCCCTACATTCACTATTCCATAGCATTTCTGGACTTTGTGGTGTTTCCTGTCTGTGTAAGAGGGTATGGAGGCACAAACCCTATTACCAGAGCCTTCAACCTTCCTCTTACAATTTTACTCTTGACCAGAACTCCAAAAGAGGTCTATCCTAGTTATTCTTGAGTGATGGGCAGGACATCGCAATTTCCTACTCCATTAATTTAGGTAGGAAGGAAGGAAGGAAGGAAGGAAGGAAGGAATGAAGGAAGGAAAAAAGAAAGGATTTATTAAGGCCTACTATGTGCCAGACATTGGTCCTTTCAACAAGCCTGGGAGGTAGGTGCTGAGGAAACTGAGGCATATGAGGTTAAGTGACTTGCCCAGAGTCACACAACTCATAAGGGGCAAAGTAGAATTCGAACTTAGTTCTTCCTGGTTCCAGGTCCAATGTTCTGGTACCTACGTACCACTTAATATCACCTCAGCTACAAATAACTAAGTCCCCTTTCCCCAGAATACTTTAACTTAATGGCAAAAAATACATTTGCCATGCCCTTTATATGACCCGACTTTCCAGATCTCTGTGCATACATATTGTGCTCAGAACTTATGACCCAAGAATCAAGATCAAGTTTATTCCTCAGTTTTGTCAGGCTCACATTAAATATCTCTAAAAAATATAGAACCATGACAACCATGCTTTCAGCTTCTTGAAAAAGCATTTTTGGCTGATGGTTGTAGTTTTATGGTTGTAATTTTGTCCAATGTCTAGAAGGGATGGTAAATAGTTGGTATTTATTTTAAAAGAAGAAGTTTAAAAAAGGCAGTTGGGTCCTATTTGAATCGATTTTATTTTCTAGCAACTAATTTTAGATTCGTGTGGATCTTAATTATTGCTTGCTATTTGAATATATGTGTCTTCTGCACTTAAATCTTTTTTTTTCTTCCATGGGTCTTAATAGTGCTTGGCACAAGGTTGGTGCTTAATAAATGTTTCTGATTAATCGAAAAACAAAAATTCCTCCCCTCCCCCACTCAAGGATTCAGTAACAATATCAGGGTAAGAGTACTGATCTGAGTCAGGGGACCTGGGTTTGAATCCTACCTCTGATGCGTTTTAGCTTTAAGATTTATTTTCCTCATTGACAAATGAATAACATCCTTAGTATCCACCTCACAAGGTTCTTTAAAGGTTAAATCAGATAATGTATATGAAGTACTTTAGCAAACTCTAAAGTACTATAGACATTCCAGCTATTATTATTGGGTGGTTCATAAACTAGCCTTTGGAACCATATCAACAGAGAAGACTTAAGTCCCCCATCCCATCAGGAAGGGTTGATAGGCTGCTCTTCAGAAGTCCTGCCATCTTGTCTCCCATGCAGAGCTTCAAAGGTAGAATGATTGAGTTTGATTCTTGGGTTACAATCTGGATGATAATAAGTTCGATGGATAAGAGTGCAGCAGAGAGGAAACATACATTAAGGTGATAATAGATGGTATATAAAGTTAGAGAAAGGGAGTTTATTATTTATTCATTATGGGGCAGTGCTAATCAAGAAAGACTTTTGGAGAAAGTGAGGCAAAGTGGCCTGGCTGCTTTGTTTACAGTGCTGTGTTTATTAAATGCCTCTGGAATTGAATAGAAAATTAGATGAGTGGTTAAATCCGACACTAACAGAAGATATGGATTGGAGAACCAGAAGAGATGAAGAAAAAGGATGAATGAGAAGCGTAGCCTTGAGCTATATCCTCCTTGGAGAATGTCAGAATTGCTCCCTGGTTTCTCAGTCTCCACCCATTAGGGATCATAGTATTGATAGGAGAGGGGATGAAGATGGTCTCATTCTGTCCTTCCTTGATTTTCACGTAGCAGTGCATTGATTTTGTCCTTTTAACTGACTTCCTATGCACCAGAGATATTTGGCCCTACACTGTAGTTTCTCAGATTTCTCTTATTATGGAAACATAATTTTTGAGCGAGTTTACAAGTAGGAGGAGATGCATTTTAGTAGAGAATAGGCTCTCATTCCCACATTATAAATGGTCAAAAGATATGAACAGTTTTCAGAAGAAAAAAATCAAAACTATTAATAGTCATGAAAAAAATGCTCTAAATGACTAATAATTAGAGAAATGCAAATTAAAACAACTTTGAGGTACTACCTCACACCCATCATATTGGCTAACAGGACAGAAAAGGAAAATGATAATGCTGGAGGAGATATGGAAAAATAGGGACACTTATGAGTTGGTGGAGTTGTGAACTGATCCAACCATTCTGGAGAACGTTTTATAAAACTGTGTAAAACCCCACCGGTCAAAAATATTTATAGTAGCTCTTTTTGTGATGGCAAAGAATTGGAAATTTAGGGGATGCCCCTCAATTTGGGAATAGCTAAACAATTTGTGGCATGTGATTGTGATGGAATACTATTGTGCTCTAAGAAATAATGAGGGGAATGGTTCCAGAAAACCTGGGAGTATTTATATGAAGTGATCTGAACCAGGAGAACATTGTATACAGTAGCAGCAATATTGTACAGTGATCAACTGTGAAAGACTTAGCTACTCTGACCAATACAGTGATCCCAGACAATTCTGAAGGACTCATGTTTAAAAATACTACCTCCCTCCAGAGAGAAAACTGATGAACTCTGACTGTGAACTGAAGCATATTTTTTCTGCTTTTTTTGCTATCTTTATTTTTCTTTACTTTTTTATTTGCAACATGGCTAATATGGAAATATGTTTTGCATGACTTCACATGTATAATGGGCTTGCCTTCTCAGTGGGTGGGGTAGGGGTTGAAGGGAGGGAGAACATTTTTGAATTCAAAATTTTTAAATGAATGTAAAAAAGAAAAAAATAAAGTATAACATACCAAAAAACAAAAACAGTGAGGAGGCTCGGCTTCTGGTGTATTCTGCCATTGTTATTAATAGGCATAGGGGATAGATTAGGTTAGAGTCAACAAGATCTGGGTTCAAATCCTGCTAGGAATACTTATGAATAAGCAATTTAACCTGAACCTGAACTTCCCCATCAGTAAAATGAGACTTACATATACCTGCAGTACTAGCCACACAGGGTAGTTTTAAGGTTTAAATGAGAGAGCTCATGTAAAGCACTTTGTAAATTTTAAAGCTTATATTGGTTATTATTATTTATAAGACATACAACTCAGGTCAAGCTACTTTACCTTCTTGGGCCTTGGTTTCTTCATCTGTACAGTGATCAGACTGAACTCTATGACCCCTAAAGTCTTTCCTAGCTTTTTCGAAAGATGATTCTATGATTTTAAAAAAATAGAACTTGGTGAAAGATTTTGTTGTACAAAATAAGGATTTTGGATGTGGCCTAAAGTATAAAAAGAAGTCTCTCCAGTACTTAATTTCCACCTTTTTCTTTATTTCCCCAATGCTTTTCCCTTTGAGTGTGATGAGTGAATTATCGTATAGTTAAGTCCAGAGAGAGGGCAGGAGTGAAAGAGAGATCTCTCTTCCTGGCTGGGTGACCATGGGCTGGCTAACGGTGACTCATTGATTTCAGGTGCTCGTTGGGGCTGTGAAGCAGCTGTTTCCTGAATTTGAGTTCATGTGGCTGGTTGATGAGGCCAAGAAGAACTTGCCTCTGGAGTTAGACTTCCTCAATGAAGGGAGGAATGCGGAGAAGGTGGCCGAAATGCTTAAACGTTTTGAGTTCTTAAAGGTAGGAATGAGGGAGAGGATGAGTGCCAAGTGGTCTAAATGAGAAAAGTGCTGGGTTCAAAGTGTGGTGATGACTTCTCATTGTGAATTGGCTATGGATGTCCCCCTAGGAAGATTAACTTACCCTCTCTTGGCCTTGTAAAATGGAAAAATCCTTCTTAAGATAATGAAGAAATTAACCCTTTGCACTCCGAACCATTCTGGACATTGGCTACCAGCTACTCGATGCTACCTTGCAGCGAAAACGTGCATTTACAGACCCT
Organism: Pseudocheirus occidentalis; assembly: GCA_028646575.1. Classification (NCBI taxonomy): domain Eukaryota; kingdom Metazoa; phylum Chordata; class Mammalia; order Diprotodontia; family Pseudocheiridae; genus Pseudocheirus; species Pseudocheirus occidentalis. Next base: position 270 of record JAQQSW010011602.1, on the reverse strand, counting down.
CGTATTATTTAGTATAATTTTGGAACCAAGTAACGTATTAAAATGATATTGGACTTATATGAATTGGGTGACACCGAGGAATGTATATTTGCAAAAAAACCAATATTTTATTGTTTATAATTTTGTACAGTATGATAAGTTTTGAAACACTCCCCAATATGCATTGCAGGCTGGTTAGTGCATGTTTGACAGTAATAAGTGGTTTGACGCCTGCCACCAGGTGTTTTCCTGTTAGAATACACAATGCAGTCCCGTTTTCTTTGTCCCAAT